>PVLD010006675.1:46989-98549 GCA_004027595.1 Dinomys branickii
TCTAGTTCAAATTCATACCAGTTTGATTTCAGTATATTCAAACATTTGCTCCAATGTATCTATTCCCTTCTCACCTTCTTTCTGTTATTGTCAAATTGCATTTTTATATAGTATATATCCGTCTACATGGTTTGAGAACTATTACTTTATATAGTTATGTTTTAAAGGGGTTACAAACAAAAATATACATACTATCTGTTATATTTACTTATGTACTTAACTTTTCCTAGTACTTGTTTATTCATATGGATGCAAGTTAGAATCTCTTATCTTTTTTGTCTACCTTTAAGGATTTTTTATCAGTTTATTCAGCCATTTCCCCCATTTTGGTCTTTTGGTAATTCAAATAATATCACTGCAAAGTTTGTGCACATATCGTTTCATATTTGTGGAAGTCCATTTGCCAAGTAGATTCCTAAAAGTAGCTAGTGAGGTCAAAGGTCAGTCTGTAGTCTCTCCATGTTCATCTGAGAGCCAGTTTCTGTACCATCTTTACTTGACTTCTTGTTGGGCGTCTGTACTTTTGCCAGTCTGATGTATCAGAGATGTTGGCTCAGTGAAAGTTTAATTTGCACCTTTTCTGATATGAAAACATTTGGGCAGATGTTTTGGGGCCCCTTATACCTCCCCCCATAAACTGCTTATGTCCATTTTCTGTTGATTATCATTTAATTATAGCTTTTCTTCACCAAAACTGCTTATGTCCTTTTTTTGTTATCATTCATTTAATTGTAGCTTTTCTTCACCAAATAATGCACATTTCTGATTATCTTGGTTATTTGAAGCCTAGTGTTCCTGATCCTTAGGTCCAGAGAATCTCTTGTTTTTGAATTTCAGCAGATTAGTCTACTAGTGAATTTTCTCAATTTTTTGTTCATGTGGGATTGTCATTAATTTCTCCTTCACTTTTTTTTTAACAGAAATTTATATTCTGAAGTCCAAGGTTAAGGAGTTACCTGGTTGAATTTCTTATAAAGCCTCTCTCCTGGCTTCCAAGTGGACTTCCTTTTGGTCCGGTCACACGGTCATCTCGTGCATAGGTGCCTTTAGGGTCCTCTCCTCTTTTTAAAAATTTAATTAAGTTTGTTGGTACATCTTAGTTATCCATAATGATCGCATTCATCACAGGGAATTTGCACCTGTGCATGATGTAATTTGATCCACCCCCAACTCCCCTACCTTCCCTTGCCCTTCTCATCTTTATTTATAAAGTCCTTTGCTTTTGAAGGATGATTTTGCCAGATACAGAATCTCTGACTTTTTTTTCTTTCAACACTTTACATCATTTCACTGCCTTCTGGATTCTATGTTACTGGTAACTGTTAATCTTGTTGAAGGCCTTTTATATATGATTAGTAATTTTTCTTTGCTGCTTTTAAGATTCTTTGTCTTGGGCTTTTGACAGTTTGACTATGATGTGTTAAAGTATGGATATCTTTGAATTATCCTGCTTGCAGTTTATTGAGCTTCTTAAATGAATAGATTGATTTTCATTAAACTTGGGAAATGTTTGGCCATTTGTTTTTCTTTTTTGAGAGAGGGAGCTATCCATGTGTCTAAGCCTGGCCTTGAAACTATGATCCTTCTGCCTCGGCCTCCTAGTAGCTGAGATTATAGTCATGAACCATCATCCCTACCTCATTTATTTCCTTATATAGTGTGGTACTGTGGATGATCTTTCTCTCCGTCTAAGATGCTATTGTATATTGTAGTGCTTGATGATATTCTGTAGGTCTCTGAGATTCTGTTCATTTCATTGTTTTCTTTCCATTTCTCAGAACATAATAGCAATTAGCTTATCTAAGTTTACTCATTTTTCTGCTAACTCAAATATTCTGTTGAGGTCATACAGTAATTTTTTTCTTTCTGTGGCACTGGTGATTGAACCCAGGGCCTTCACAGTGAGCTGTATCACCAGTCCTGTTTTATTTTCACGCATGGTGGTGCACCCTTGTAATCCCAGCACTTGGAGGCTGAGGCAGGAGCATCACCACAGGCTCCAGCCCAGCTGGGCTATGTAGTAAGTTCAAGGCCAGCCTGAACTACATAGCAAGACCCTGTATCAGACAAACAAACAAGCAACTCTAAAAAGCTTACTGAATTTATAATTTTGGAAGCTCTTTTCTAATCTTGTGCAGCTTTGAAATTCTGTCTTCTCAAAGATTTCCTTCTTCTGAAGAGCAAGAAACAGCTAACGTGGCCAAGCAGAAGCCTAACGATGTTCTTCATGATCTTGGCCAAAAGAAGAAAGAAACCAACGGTGTGCTCCAGGTAAAGCAAGAGTAGAAGCAACACTGACATTAGTACAGTAAAAATGACGAGGCAGTAAAAATTTACTGGGACAGAAATCAGGGGGAAGATAGAACTAAAACACTGAAAAAGGCTGCCAAGTGTGTTGTGTTCATTTTACAAAAGTTTGTCAAAAACCTTTACCTACGAATTTTTCCTTACCCGCCTATGAATTGTCCTTACCCCTCACTGGCCAGGACTGAGCCACGTGGCCACCTCTGGCTTCCCCGCTTCTGCTGGGGAGAAGAGAAGGGAGAGAGAGAGAGCTGAAAGGGCCTCAGGGCCCAGCGCACAGTGTGTGTGGTATCGCTCAGAAGCAGTTGGTGCTTACTTTGTTTAACTTCCTCCAGCAGTAGAGTGCTTATTAGCACTGGACTACTGAGTGCTACCACGAATTCCCCGTCTCTGTTTACTTAATATTCATGTTACTGTGTTCCCACCTGGGCCCTGCGTGGCACTCTGAGCTACATTCCTGGCCTGTTTTTATTTTGAGACAATCTCTCTGAGTAACCACTTGCCTGGGCTGAGCTGCATTTGGGGTCCCTGCCTCGGCTTCCCAGAGTGGTGGATTATGGGTGTGAGCCACCATGCCTGGGTCATGTCTGTGAGCCAGGAAAACATTCATTGCCAAATATTTGTTTGTAATTTGTCAGTTTGACAAATTGAGTACTTAAGATATATTAGCAAAGCGCATGGGTCCATGGGTCCAGTAAGAGTAATGGGTCTTGTTTGGGTTAAAATAATCAGTATGGTAACTTTTTTGCTTTTTAAGCCAAAAAAAAACTCTAATGATACTGAAACTTGCTGATTTTCCACAGAATTCTGGTAAACTTCAAACAACAAATACAACGAGGTCTGTACTGAAAGATGCTGAGAAAATTTTGAGAAGAGTACAGAGCAATAAAAAAGTACTTGAAGAAAACCTGGAAGCTATTATTCGAGCAAAGGATGGAGCTGCTGTATATTCATTTATCAACGCTTTATCTACGAGTGGGTAAGAAATGATGCTGGCTTCCCAAGGTTATGTATGAAGCCTCCAGTTCTACTTTGTCATGTTGTGAACCAGTTTACTTTCATTAATATGTGTTAATATTTAGAAAATGTTCTTCATTGACTTTGAAAGTATGGTGCTTGGTATAAAGTTGGAATTACATGGCAATGCTTTTCAGTGATGGACATTTTAAATTTTTTCTGTCATTACTACATATCTTTTTTTTTTTTCTTTTTAAAGGAGAAAAGTTTTATTTCTGTTCACAGTTTGTAGAGGTTTCAGTCCATAATCGGCTGACTCCAAGGCAGGGTAGTTGGCAAAGGGGCATTGCAGAGGAGACTGTCCATGGCATAGCAGAAGGCAGCAAAAGCAAGCAATAGACTTTCTTTCAGTTTTTATTTATTTGTACGTTTGTATTAAATAATGATTACATTCCTTGTGGGGAACTGGTATATGTGTATCTTCTGTGATTCTTGCCAAACATTTACACTTTAAACATTTGATGAAAATCCTTTTTATTTTTTCCTATTTAGAAGAAGGATATTGGGCTACATAGTCAATTTAAAACTAGATAAGAATGATATTTGATCCAGGTTCTATTCTCAGGACATTAAGTGGGAATTTAAGAAAATTCCTCCTGGGTGTGGTGGCACATGCATGTAATCCCAGCACTTGGGGTGCTGAGGTGGGAGGATTGCCATGAGTTTGAGGCCAGCCTCGGCTACATAAGTGAGTTCAAGGCCACTGCACTACATAGTAAGACCCTGTCTCAAAAAAAAAAAAAAAAACCCAAAAGAAAATTCCTTTTTTTCTTTTGTAGAGAGATGTCAGAGAAAGTTAGAATCAGAAAGACAGTAGATGAGTGGATTGAAGCTATTTCTGCAGAAATTCAGGTATGTTTTAGAAAATAACTAAAAAGTTAAATGCATTCTGGGAATATAATTCTGGTTCCAGTTTATATTTGTATTCAAAATACTTCTTACTTGTAAGTTCACTTACTAGTTTTAATTTCATTCTGTCTTTATTTTTGCCTAATTGTAAGTAGTGCTTTATTTCATTCTGTGGCTCTTACGTGGCAAATTGTTGGGTAGTAATATGATTAATTTGAAGGACCATTTAGCAAAACTGTTTAGGAAAATTTATACTTGGAAAGATCTTTCAAGACAGCAGTTTAGAAGCATTGGATTGCTAAAGTAAAGCAATCCAATGCTGAAGTTAGTTAAAAGGAAAAAAAGCATTCAATTTCCAAGGTTATTGTCTTGGTTACTTTTCTCTTGTTGCTGAGACAAAATACCCAATGTCCCAAATTAAGGAAGGAAAGGTTCATTTAGCTCACAGTTTGTGGAGGTTTCAGTGCATAATCAGCTGGCTCCACGGCAGGGTGTCATGGAATAGGAGCAACACTCCAAGGCAGCACAAGAGAGCAAAAGTAGCAAGACCAAAAGAGGGAGAGAAGCAAGCCTCTTTCCCTCCCTTATATTCTGCATTGGCTGTCTGCCCACCGCCACACCATCTCTCTGTGCTCCTCTTCCACAAGTTGAGGATGTTGACAAAGTAAGGACCCTGCCTGCCCCCCAACCCCCCAATCACTTAGTTTAATCACTAATCACTTCTCAAATTGACACAACGAGCAACATCCTAGAGCAGGAAGGGCATGTCCTTTGCACCTTAGGATGTAGAACTGCTGAATTAGTTAAGCTACTAGATTCCTCAAGTTGACACAATGTATCAACCATAACAGTTATTGAGGGTGCAGAAGTCCATTTTGTATGGGCAAAACCCTCTTTCTCACATCCATAAAGGACATAGTACATCTTCAGATGTCAGCATTGCAGATCTCTGGAATTTTTATTAGAGGGTCATAATTTACAAAAAAATCTATCAAGTTGCTGAGTTTGAAGGAATAGAGCTAGACAGGGTAGCCTGTTGTTGTGTCTTAGAGAGCAGTGAAATGTTTTGCTGACTGTAAGATGTGCTTTTGTGCTTATCACCACAGCAGTAAGGATTCTGCCGGACCATTCTATTCAGCAGTACATATGGAAATACCATTTAAACTTTCTCTCTTAGGAATCTATATCTATAATGCGGTCAGGAAGAATTTATAGTAGGTACTGCACAATGTATCAGAAAAGAACTAAGAGTCTGAAAATTGGGAGTCTAATTCTCACTTGGTAGCCAGTTGCCCATGTATGTCCCTCTATTACTATGAATTCCATATAAGGTATGTTTGTTTAAACCTTCAAATAGTTTGAATTTATAAATATTTATGTCAACATATTAAAATATCATCATCATCATCATTATTTAGTACTGAGGATTGATCTCTGGGACATGGAATCCTCATCTTGTGTCACTATGGGTGATTTCAAAGGCCCCTAGGTATACGAAATCATTAAACGCACCATAAAAGTAAACATCAGCCAGCCCCTTATCTCGTTTCCTGAAGCCTCCTTTGCCACTGGTACCTGCCAGGCAAGTGCCCTACCACCGAGCCATATCCCAAGTACTTTTTAGGTTTTATTTTTAGACAGTGTCTCATTAGGTTGCCCAGGTTCGCATTTAAAGTAAGAATCAGTCTGTGCTAGACTCCAGAGTAGTTTGTATTATAGGTGTGCACCAAAACACTTGGCTGTTTCCTTTTTAAAAATTTATTTATTCATTTAATTTTTAAAAGTTATTAAATTCATATAATTCAAGTATCAAAACATGTTTAAAAAACCTTCGAATGGAAAGTTGCTGTCCTAGCCCTGCACTTCATCCACTATGTACTATTTATCTTACTGCATCAAATGCTAATGTTTGTAGTTTTTCATTCTGCTAGGGAATTATGTTCATATATAAACCAATATCGCTTACTTTTAAAGCATTTTACAACTAGTAAACTATATTTTTATTCTAGAAAAAATAAATTGAGCTATTTTTGTAGCGTGAAAGCATTACTGCTTGGATAGATTTAAAGTAATTTTAATTTTGGTTAACTTAAGGATGAACTGGCAAGAAAAGATTATGAACAAAGGAGATTTAATCAGAAGAATCAAAGGACCAAGAAAGCACAGAACATAAGTAAAGATATGAAAGCCAACAAACAAGACAAAACTATAAATAAATCTGTAATTCTAAGAAAACCTCAAAAACAGGTAGAGGATTATCTTAGAAGTCCACCTGTGAGGAGCATGGCAACTTCCAGTTTACAGAAGGAGAGAAAAGACGTAAGATCCTAGTCTGGTTTTATGACATAAATGTTGCGTTATAATTGATCATTTCCTTTAATTTAAATATAGAGAAGTTAATATGAAGATGTTTTTAAAGTTGTATGCAAATATATTTTTACATTATTGATACTTAAGGTATTGGATCCATACTGTGAAAACCATTGCATGAAACCTGTAGTTTCTTCTTTAGATCATATACTTTGTTTTTTGTCTTGTTTTATTTTAAGAGTCAGTGTTAAAAAAAAAAATGGGTCTGGTGGTACATGCCTGTAATCCCATCACACAGGAGGCTGGGGCAAGAGGATAGCTGAAAGTTTGAGGCCAACCTGGGCTATAAACTGAATTCAAGGCCAGCCTGGACTGTGTGGTGAAACCTGTCTCAAGACCTAAAAAGGAGGGGAGGTTGCCGAGGCTGGCTCCAAACTTCTGGGTTTAAGCTGTTGTCCTGCTTCAGCCGTTTAAGTAGCTGGGATTATAGGTGCATGCCACCATGACCAAATTTAGATCTCAATTTAGAAGCATAATATTACAGTGATTGCAGGTATGACTAGGGATCATCTAATCCAAAAAACTAGACTGTCTAGTTGGTGGTACTCAAAAATATGTTTCATCTGTGTGTGTGTATGCATGTATGTATGTGTATTTTTTGTGGCTAACTTTTAAGTTTAACAGATTTATATTTGGGGTCTATTTGAGTGCAGCATAGTTCTAGATGCTGTGCAGGGAATTTTTGACTGTTCTAGTGCCAAACAGATTGTTGAGTAGATTAGTAACATATCTAATTCAATGCTTGGCACTTAGTGAGTGCACAGTAAATGCTGCTTTTGTGAGGTATGTAGATTACGATTGAAGGTAGGGTCAGGAAAGTATAGTATAAAGTCATTTAAAGACTAGGCTTATTATATTTTTTATTGTTCTTGAATATAATATGTGTTAAATATAAAATGTGTTTAGACTTTTTTTAATACTAAACATAATTAGTAGTGTGAAAACTCATGTTTTATAAGTGGGTTATTTTTATATTTACATTTTTTGCATTTTAAAATTCATGTTTGGGAGCCGAGTCTGGTGGTAGATGTCTGTAATTCTAGCAGTTGGGAGGCTGAGGCAGGAGGATCACCACTAGTTTGAGGCCTGCCTGAACTACATAGTGAGACCCTGTCTCAAAAAACCAAAATAAATGAATAAAAAAATCAAAACTTGTACTTGAAAGCTATATCCAGAATTTAGGGGCTCTTTAAGATACAGGATTTTTCTGACTTGATCATTCTTACTCTAGTACTTAAATTAGCAAAGGAGGCTTCAGAAAAAGGAGATAAGGGGCCGATGTCTACTTTTATGGTGATTTTAATAATTTCATGTACCTAGGGGCCTTTGAAATCACCCACAGTGATACAAGATGAGGATTACATGTCCCAAGTGTATGGAAAAGCAGTTTATCAGGGCCATCGCAGCACTCTGAAAAGGGGCCCATACCTCAGGTTTAATTCTACAGCTCTTAAGTCCAGGCCACAGAGACCAAAAGTAATAGAGCAAGTTAAAGGTAAGGAACCTAACTGTGTTTTACTTCATTTAAAAATGCTATCGGTGTAATACAGTAAGTAAAACCAAGTTGTTTTATTTGGTATTCATTTACTTACTTATTTATGATGCATACATACAATTCAAACTGTAATACTGAAGGTTGGAAAAATAATTTTTTCTAGAAAGACAAAAAATAGACCAAAAATTAAGGCAGAGGGTAAGAGTAAGTGGGGAGAATTTTAGGATTAGATGGTGTCTTCAGATAAAGCGTGATAATTTTATTTAGGTGACGAGTCTTGCATGATCTAAATTAGAATCGAGGAAAATGTCTACTTTAGTCCATCACGTCCCTGTGAAGAGGCAGCTCAGCCCCACGCTGTTTATTACCGTGAAGGGTTTATGGGCACTTGCACATTTTTGTTCGTTCTCATTGAGCTTTAGGTAGCAAAGGTGAACATTTTTTGTTGATGTTGTTTTTATACACAATTTAAAATATCCGGTCACCTCCTGTTTTGCCTCACATCTACCATTTCAATGGTGTGTTTATTGTAACTTAATTAAATATTGAGATTGTTTATTTTGGTTACATTTTGACATTTCTCAGCATACACTCCAGCAGTCAATAAGCTGCTCTGACAGTAAGTCACCATTAAATAGCTACATCCGGTTTCCTCTCTTACCTTTCCTCTCCTCTCTAGCACTTGCAGCTATGGCAGTTGTTTTAGTTCTCTTTCCTTTCCAAAACTTAGGTGATCATAGAAGGGAATAAACATAGGGTGTCAGGTTATCTATAAATCCTATTGACATTACTTAATAAAATGTGTAGTTTATGGGTGATATTTACCCTAGTGGGTGATGTTGATCCTAGTATTTCTGTGATTATTATAGGCACTAAAGTCAAGTCAGTACGAACACAAACTGACTTTCATGCAAGAAAACCTACAAAGACAGACTCTAAAATGCAGCATCCTATTACTGCCTTACCTCAGGGCGATCAGCAGTATCTATTCAGCCCTAGCAGAGAAATGCCTACGTTTTCAGGTACTCTGGAAGGTCATCTAATTCCTATGGCAATTCTTCTAGGTAAGAACTAATAAAATACATAGGGTGAATTTTAATTTCTCCCTAGCAGTAGTAAAACTTGCAGAATAGTGCTGACACACCAATCGCCTACTGTTGTGTGTGCAGGGAGGGCCTCAGCTGGCTCAGTCTCTGAAATGGTGGGTTTCTGCTGTACTTGTACCCACAGGAAATATTCTTTGGTATTTGATAGCACATTGTTGTAGATGAAATGAAACTAAAATATGTTTAGACATATCATCAATGTTTATAGCAATTCAAGAATTTGAGAAGTTTTGTTGGCTTGTTAAGATTGTCTTGTCTTAGAGGAAGTACTTTAAGTTGCTTTTACACACTTCTGAGCTATCCTGTGATAGGTAAATATTGGTTGTATTTCAAGTCAATGTCTAATGTTTGGCTTTACTTCATTTGAAGTTTGTTCACTCACCGTGTTAAAAACTGAACAAATCATTTTTGCCCTCACACCAGCACTTCAGATCTAATTAACTTTTTGTCATTGCTATTTTCCTTTACTTTTGATGCATGTTTTAGATATGAATTTTTAAACATAAAGTATTTTTTTAGGTTGGATATTGTAGGTTAGTGACATGTCCACTTGGTGGCTAAAGTGTGTTCAAACATGCCGTTTAGTAATACAAGCAGTTAATATTTTTAAAGCCTAAGCACTTTATCTATATGTTCTCTGATTTAATTTACCATGTAAAGTTGATAATATACCAGTTTTATATTAAAGTAAACCTGAGTCACAAAGAAATTTAAATACTAATTTGTTGGAGACCGCACAGCTAAAGTGAAGTTGGGATTTAAACACAAGTAGTCTGGCTGTAGAGATTGTGGTTTAAAAACTATACTAATTTTCTGTCTTTGAAATGTGGAAAGCAAGTGGGACTTGGAAATGAAAGCCAACAAGATTTCTGGGCTTTTGAAAATGTGAAAGCTGGGCATGGCGCATGCCTATAATCTCAGCACTTGGGAGAGTGAGGCAGGAGAATCACTGCAAGTTCGAGACCAGCCTGGGTTACAAAGTGAGCTGAAGGCCCGCTTGAACTACATAGCGAGACTCTATCTCAAAAATATAATAGAATAGAAAGAATAGAATAGAATAGTGTAGAATAGAAGTAGCCCAGCCTTTATTTTGAGGGTAAAGTTTGATAGTCTATGTGAAATGATCATGTCAAATAAGTCCTCATGTCTGCCAGTGCTGTTGAGGTGGACCAGGGGAGTACGGTGGCGGTGGTGATGGGGGGGAGGTGACTGGGGGTGCTGCTTTCCTTTCACATGGGGAAGCAGCCACAGAGCTCTGCACAGTAGTTAGATTCTTCCCTTCATTTCTGAACTAGTGGGCATACTGGACTCAGTTTTCTCCCCTAAACTTCTTAGGACAAACCCAAAGTAATAATGACTCATTACCACCGGCGGGAGTCATTGCGCACAAACCACACCCTGTCACCGTGACCACATCCATTCCTCCACCATCTCGGAAAGTAGAAACTGGAATCAGGAGCCCCAACATAGCAGTTGTAGAGGTGAAGCCAGAAGAAGAGGGTCCTCCTCAGCTCACCGTACAGGTAAGCCAGGTTGCGTGAGCAGGACAAAAGTTTTAAAAGTGTGAACATCTTTATTTTTCGATATAAGATTTAATCTTTTATTAGTGTGTGTTTGTGGTACATAATGATTACATGCACGGGGGAGTCGGTACATGTACACAGCACATCTTCATTCTTTTTCGTCCCCTTCCCTCCCTCCACTCTCTTGGTCCCTTTCTTTTTGACAAAAGATCCATCTTCCCATTTCTTAATATCTTTTATTTTGCTCTTATAATATTTAGATTTCTCTTATGCCAGGTGTGGTGGTGTATGCATGTGATCCCAGCCCTTGGGAGGTCGAGACCAGCCTGGGCTACAAAGTGAGCTCAAGGCCAGCCTCAACTGCATCGTGAGGCCCTGTCTCAAACAAACAGACAAAGTATTTGGATTTCTCATAAAAGAAACAAAGTGATGTTTAAACTAGCGTGTCTGACCTATTTCGGTTAACATTATGGTCTCAAGGTGCGTTTTGTATATGACTCCATTTCATCTTTCTTTATGGCAGAGTAGTGCTCCATTGAGTATAATACCACATTCTCTTTACCCATCTACATTTTGGTGGATATACAGGCTGTTCTGAAGATGTAGCTGTCATGAATTGTGCTGCTAAAAACATGGGTGTGCACGTAACTTTCAGGAAGATACCTAGGAGAATAGCTCGGTCAAGTGGAACTTCTGTTTTTAATTTTTGAGGAACCTCCATATTGATTTCCATGGTAGCTGTGTTACTTTACATTCACATCAACAATGTAGAAGGTTCTTTTTTCTGTACAGCTCTGTAGCATTTATTATTTGATTTCTTGATGATTGCCATTTTTTACGAGTAAGAAGGAATTTCTGTGTTCTAATTTGTATTTCTCAAAGGCTAAAGATGTTGAATGTTTTTTCATGTATTTATTGGCCATTTGTACTTTGAGATATGTTTATTCATTTCACTTGCCCATTTTTGATGGAGTCTTTTATTCTTGGGGGGGTGTAGTTTTGAGTTCTTTATATGTTCTAGATACTAGTCCTCTGTCTCAGGAATAGCTGACAGAATTTTTTCCCCATTCTGTAAGGTGTCTCTTCACTCTGTTGATTATTCCCTTTGCTATGCAGAAGGATTTTGTGTATATGTGCATATGTGTGTGTGTGAGAGAGAGAGAAAGAGAGAGGATTTCACCATGGAGTTCAGGCTGGCCTTGAACTCACTGCGTAGTTCACATAGGCCTTGAACTTGCAGCAGTGCTCCTGCTTCAGCCTGTTGGAATTCCCTAAGTTTGCCAGCATGGCTGGCTGTGGAAGCTTTTAAATATGGTATCCCATGTGTTGAATCTTTTTTTTTTTTTTTTTTTGGCGGTACTGGGGATTGAACTCAGGACCCTGCGTTTGCTAGGCAGGCGCTTATTCCACTGAGCTATATCCCCAGCTCCAAACATTTTGGTTTTTTTTTTTTTTGGCGGTACTGGGGATTGAACTCAGGACCCTGCGCCTGCTAGGCAGGAGCTTATTCCACTGAGCTATATCCCCAGCCCCTTTTTTTGGTCTTTTTGAGTCAGGGTCTTACTATGCAATTCAGACTGGCCTCAGACTTACTCTGTCACCCAGGCTGGCCTCTAAATTTTTTTTTTTTTTTGCGGTACTGGGGATTGAACTCAGGACCTTGTGCTTGCCAGGCAAGCACTTATTCCACTGAACTATATCCCCAGCCCCAGGCTGGCCTCTAACTATCAGTGATCTTCCTGCCTCAGCCTCCTGAGGGCTGGGATTATAGGTGTGTGCCATCATGCCTGGCCCATTTATTGATTCTTGTTATTTCTTGTGCAATTAGGGTTCTCCTCAGAAAGTCCTTAATTATTATTCCTTCAAGAGTTTTACATATTTTATCTTTAAGCATATTGTTTATATTTTATCATTTAGATCTTTGACCCATTTTTATTTTAGTTTAATACTTGGTGAGAGATACAGGTCTAAATTTAGTCTTCTGCATGATAGGAAAGATTTTTTTTTTTTTTTTTTTTTTGGCAGTACTGGGGATTGAACTCAGGACCCTGCGCTTACTAGGCAGGCGCTTATTCCACTGAGCTATATCCCCAGCCCATTCTTCTGCATGATAGCCAGTTTTTCCAGCACCATTTATTAAAGAGACTATCTTTCATGACCAGAAAATTTTGAAGAAAAAAATCTTCGTCTTAATATAGTATTAGAACATTAGGATCATTTTGATATCTGAAAGAATAAAGGGCTTAGGAAAATTAAGGTTTTGGCTTCTGGCCTAATATAACAGAATTCCAGAATTAGTCTTCAATTTAAAAAGAATGTGGTATAGCTGGGCGTAGTGATGCATGCGCATAATTCCAACACTTGGGAGGCTGAGGCAGGAGGATTGCTGCAAGTTTGAGGCCAGCCTGGGCTACATAGTGAGTTCAGGGGCATCCTGAACTGTACAGAGAGATCCTGTCTTAAAACAAAACAAGAATGTAGTATATTAGTGTTTATAAATCAGTGGGAAATAGAATTTATGTAAATGTCATAGTTTGACAATGTGAAATAAATTTCTCTAAATTCCTACAGAATAGTAAATAAGTTCCAGATAGGCTAAAATATAACTACTCATATAAAAAACAGAGAAATGAAAAGATAATTGTATGGAATTTTAAAAAATCAGAATGGAAACTAAGTCTAGATACAAGAGAAAAGAAATTTAGATATAATAGAAAAATAGACAGCCTTATACCTATAAAATCTGAAGCTTCATATGTTAAAAATTCTTAAAAGAAAAACAATATACTGAGAGAATATAGATTTAAATTCAGAAATAGTCAAAGGACGTAAGTGAGAATCACCAAAAGTGAAAATACAGTTTATCATCAAGCAAATTAAATTTTGCCAGTAGCCAAGATAATGAAAATTAAAATAACAATGATATACTTCCAGTTAAAAAGTGGCTTTAATAATTCTGGCCTAACACAGCTGTCATTGCAGAAGTGATCTTAGTGACCTAGTCTCAGTTGGTGGTTGGTAAAATGTAGACTTAGCTGCTTTGATAATGGAGACAGGGATTGTTTAGGTTGTGTTTTGCCAGTAATGACAGGGATCTTAAATATAACTGCTCCGTGGCTAAAGAAGTGAATCTACTAATACAATGAAATCATGCAAAGTTTAAGAAGAAAGGCTGGGGATATAGCTCAGTGGAATAAGCGCCTGCCTGGCAAGTGCAAGGTCCTGAGTTCGATTCCCAGGGCTGCAAAAAAACCCAAAAAACAAAGTTTAAGAAGGAAACTTTATGGAAAAGTTTTTTGTGGCGATCTTTGTATAAAAATAGAAAAACCCTGTTTACCAATAGAAGTGTAATTAAATAGGCCATGAATATATCTATTTTTTAATGGCACTGAGGACTGACCCAGGAACACAGTACCACTGAGCTACACCCCAGCTCCTCTCCCTCTTATCACTAATTTCTAAGTTACTCAGGCTCTTGAAATATTACATAATTATTTAAAAATGAGGTCTATAAGTCCTTTGTAAGCTGCTTCAGACCTAAAAATAATGAAAAATTGGAAATGAAAACTGTTTTAGATTTTTAGATTTATTTATGCCTAAGTGGGTAGTAAAAAGGCAAAGAATTTAGCGATGAAAAAGAAGTTATCTTAAGATAGGTTTTTTTTTAATTTTTGATTTTTGTTTGCTTTTTGGGATAAGGTCTCACTGTGTAGCTGAGGCTGGCCTTGAGCTCACTGTATAGCCCCGGCTGGTCTCGAACTCACAGCAATCCTCCAGTCTCAGTTTTCCAACTGAGATTATAGTAGTGCACCATTGCGCCCGGCTCTTTAAGAGAGGTTAAATTTTGTAAGACTTCCTTTATAGTGTAGAGAATTTGTTAGCCATTGGCTTTACAGTAAAAAGTCAAAGGGCATGTTTTGCTGTCTGTGTTTTGACAGATACTTAAGAAGGAATACTAACGAAAAAGCTGGACACTGTGCTCCGTTGCAGGTATTACCCAGTGTGGACATTGACAGCCCTGCAAACGGCAGCACCTCCAGCAGCTCACCTCTGCCCAGTCCCCAGGGAGCACCTCTTCCTCCATTGCAGACGTGCATACAGGTCTGGTGCGGAGTTCTGTCGCCTTGTTTTCAGGAAGTAATGACTGTAGAGTTTAGTGTTTAATTCTGTGCAAAGCTTTCCTTTATACTGGAAATGTGTTTTAGTAATTTAGGTTTTGAGGAAAGGGTTCACAGTAAGAATTTTTCTTTTGTAAGGACTCTTCATTTGGGAATTGTAAGCTTCCTAGTTGTGAATTTTTTAATGACGATTAGAGTTCCTACTTTGGTTGTTACACTGTCATCATGTGACTGTTACCATGATGTAAAACTATGCATTTACTCCTGGCATTTATTTGCTTCTGAATAGTGAAGTTATGCTTTTAGTACAAAGCAAAATAATACTGTAACTTATTCCAGATTTTAGTTTTTGTAAGCAAACTTGATCATAGAGGATAGCTTTAAAGAGAGGAAATTACCAATACCCTCTCGTGATTACAAATGATAAAATAGAATTGACTCTGCATGGAATCTGTACCTAATTTAAATTTTATTTATTTACTTTTTATTTTTGGTATACCAGTGATTAAACTCATGACCTCATGCTTGACAGGCAGCTGCTGGCCTGCTGAGCTATATTCCTGGCCCATCTAATTTAAATTTTAACCAATAAGTTTTGGTTTTTTTAACCAAAAGTTTATTGAGACATATAACAAATATGTAATATATGTTTTGACTTTATCATTCTTCAGTGAGAGGCTGTTGAGGATGTTGTTACTACATTTTTAGTAAGATTCAGATGTTAAATATAAGAAATAATTTTTATTTTTAAGTATTTGATTCTGTATCTGTCGGAATTTTGATTCTGTATCTGTCAGAATTCTGTGTGAGTTTGTGTATGTGTATATTTGTATATCTATAGCTGTAAACATTCTTTTTTTTTTTGGTACCTGGAATACAACTCACGACCTCATGCTTGCCAGGCCGGCAGTATGCCACTGAGCCCTAAACGTTCTTATTTCTTTCTTTCTTTTTTTTGAGAGAGGGTTCCACTGTGTATTCTAGGCTGGCCTGGAACTCACAGTAGTTCTGCTGCCTCAGCCCCCCAAGTGTTGGGGTTATAGGCATGAACCATCATGCCTGTCTATTCTTTAATTATAGAGAAAAGTCACATATCAATCTATTGATTCATTGATTTATATTGCATTTGTTGAAGGAGTCTTTTAAATATGAAGACTGACATTGAATTTCTTATAGCTGTTGAAATGATTACCTAATGGTTTCAGTACTGATTTTTATTTCATTTACTATTTAAATCGATTCTGAATAGGACAGTAAAATAAAAAGTGGCATATAATTACAAGTTTATGCTGTATGTGGAAATATAAATATATATAAATTTTAAAAATTAAGTACAGTGAAAACTTTCTTAAAATGCTTTCTCAGACTCCAGAATTAATGAAGGTAGATGAAGAAGAGGCGAAGTTTCCAGGAACTAACTTTGATGAAGTGACTGATGTTATTCAGGTAACAAAGCTTTGAATCCATGAAAAAGTCTCTCTCAGAGTTTTCTCAGTGGTGGAGTATCCTTTGACTATCAATATTGTGTTACAGCACTTTGGGAGAGTTACTGAGTTACTTTTAAGTTGAAGTGTACTTTTATTTTTAAACCGTTGTGATGTTATTATTCTGTAGTACATTGTTGTCTTCATCTCTATCATATATTTCCTGCAAGTAATGATTTTTGTTTCCCACCTAGACTTTGTTTTCCTGTTTTCTGCTTTCTTTTTTCTTCCTTTTGTTTTCTACCTCATCAGTCATTCCTTTACTCGGATAACATGTATCCCGTGGTTTCTGCACTAGTGGCAGTTTATATTGAGAAAAAAGTTGTGATGGGCTGAAATCCAAGGAAGGTTCCCTATGGAAGACAGAGTTGTGGAAATAATAGACAAAATAGAGAAAAAAGGAGGAGGAAGTAAAATGCGAAAACTGTAAGAAACGATCAAAGAACATAGAAACTACTTGAATATTAATATGTCAGTAGTGTTTAGGGAAGATATATTTTCATACTGTTTGAGTTTCAGAGCTAAGACTAGTTTTATTAATTAGCCATTAAATCTTTTTTAATTAAATAAATTTTTATTTAAGGAATTTCACATGTAATTTCTTTAATACTCATAAAGGTCACTTAAAAAAAAATAAAGGTCACTTTAATGAGGTTCTTTGTCTTCAAGATAGCCCTTTTAAAAAGAACTAATGCTTAATCCGGTCATTCCACGTGCCCTACATAAGAATATAAAAGTAATTATATAGTCATAAGTGAGTTCTGGAGGCAGCCTAGGTCCTGTACTTATAAACTGGCTAGCAACTAAGAAGGTTAAGAGTATAAATTAACTAGGGATAGCATGCCTCCAGAGGTCTAAGCATGCCTGTGGGAAGCATCAGAATTTGAAATTTGGCTGTTGTAAATAACAGTGGACAGTGTTCACCTACTTGATGGAATGTTCTCAACAGGTTGATTGCTAACAAGGTAGCAAGCAAACAAAAAACTAGTGGGAAATTCTTTTATGGTCATGTCCACAGCAAATAAGAAACTTTATTCTAAAAGCCTTGGTAATGACCATAGAAATTAAATCCTTTAGAATTTGCAGGTTTGCAATATATTAATACTATTTGTTCTCCTGTATGTCTTATCATGTGAGTACCACCTGGGTGCCGCGTGAGTGTTTGAAAACAGGAAGTTTATCTTTATGTCCCTAAAGCCTAGTGAACCTCCTTGTGAACCTGTGTATTTCGTGTATGAGTGACAGAATCATTTGTAGAACTCACAGTGGATTTGGAGTTGAACACACAGCTGACCCAAACTCTACATGGGATAGTTGTGGGCTTCATTTTTTGATGAGCCATTAATGAGTTGTATTTAAAGAGACTGAACTTTTTAAAGATTTATATTGCATAATAGGTAAGGTGATGTCTCTGATTTGCTTAGTGTCAGTAACAGCGGGCTGTCCATCAGTTAGTAACTGTTGAAGTTAAAGAGTAGACAGAAAAATTCATGTTATTTATATACAACATATAATACCTGGGAGCTATTTTATTTACTTTTAAAAACGGTGTCACTTTTTGTAATGTTTGAAATTCCAACTAAAACTTTTTACCATGAAAAGATGATACAAAGAATGAGTAGGGTGTCTTAACTGAATTTTTAATGTAGGTTATAATGTTTTAGAAGAGCAAACAGTGATATTTGGAAGCATCTGTGAAATTTAAGATTTATGATAATGTTTTATGTAGGAATAATCAACTTTTCTAATTTGTTTTATGACTTTATATACGATGAATATTGGGTTTCCTTTTCGTGTGTGTGCCTGTGTGTGTGTGTGCGTGCGTGCGTGCGTGTGTGTGTGTGTGTGTGTGTGTGTATGTGCGCGCATGAGCACAAGCGTACATAATGCTGGGGATTAAACCCAGGTCCTTGTGTGTACTAGGTAAGTGCTTTACCAGTGAGTTGTTACTATAGCCCAGAATTAGGTTTTACAAAGATAAAGTGATTGTAAAGTTAATTTATTTTTCTTCAATATGATATATATAGTTGATGTATGTTGTAATTAATGTGATACCACCTAATTAGAGATGCTTTTGAGGGATTTAGAAGTGTTGGTTAGTTCACTCACCTAGCTAAGTTCCCTGCTACATGCGGCACTCAGTAGATGTTGAACAGACACACGAATGTAATAGTGTTGTTTCTGTTATTACCAGGAAGAGGAGCAATGTGATGAAATTCCAGAATGCTCCGAACCGATGCTGGAGTTTAACAGAAGTGTTAAAGTTGCTTCCACAAAATACAATGGTCCTCCATTCCCACCAGTTGTTTCTACTTCTCAGCCCACTACTCATATTCTGGATAAAGTAATTGAGAGAAAAGAAACATTAGAAAATGACTTGATTCAGTGGTGAGTTTACAGTGGTGTTGGTGTGAACAGAACCGTAGTAACATAAATGAAAAGTATGATTTTAGGTGAAAATCTTCCTGGTCTCCCTTTGTTTGTTAAACGTATTCTTTGCTAGAGTCACTGGGAACTACTTGTTGGAGGCATTGTTTTTGTCCTTGAGGATTTGTGCTTAGGCTCGCCTCTGTGGCAGAGGCTGCGGTTGAGTCTCAAGCCTTACCAGTGTGCTGTTCCTTAGTCTCGTGGATTCACTTTCAGAAATTTATCCTAAGGAAATACTGAGGGTTCTGCTGTCAGACCATAAAATACCTAGCACTAAAAACAAGGCACCAGTCTAGGTTTGTTACATGTCTACATTAGTAAGTGTAATACTCTGTTGTTTATGTGCATGTGAGTAGGAAATGAATCTCATTATATCCTGGCTTTTACTTGTGAGAAATCTTAAGGAAGTCGAGGGAACAACAAAACAACTAAATATGAATTGTTATTGAATTTAGATCTGGAAGAATATTTTATGAGATTGAGGTATATTAATAATATGCTTACAGGTATGGAGTAGGATGTGGAATATAGGATGCTAACTGTGGATCTAACAGTCCTGTTTCTTTTTTTTTATTTTAAAGATGAAAGAATGGAGACATAAACCAGAATAACATAAAAACAATAAAGGAAATAGAAAATTACAGAGAGGATAGTAGGGAATTAGCACTGGATGCTGTGTTACATAATGTTATCTTCATATTTGTTACTCAGTTATACAGATGTTGGCTTGTTCGATTAATCAGTTTTCTCCACCCTCATCTCCATTGTTCTCCCACCCAATCAGTTGTCTTCCCTCTGACAATAACTGTACTTTTTGGTTTATTTACTCCCTCAGGCTCTCACATTGGGAGGAGACATGGCTGCTTCAAATTATGCTGTAACAAACATGGGTGCACACAAATTGCTATGGCAGGAGGTGGAAAAACACCCATCCTCAAAGACGGTAGATAGGCAGGGAACCAGGTTCACGATGGTCAAGCCCCCACTGACAAGCCCTCAAGGCCATCGGGGGAACAGTTCTGTTTCTAAAGCCTTACTCAAAAATAAGTGTACACAGAACGAAAGTTTGGAAACCTGTACACCAAATTGTTAACCATGTTTATCCCTGAATCTAAGATTGTGCGTTAGCCTTATCAAGTTAGAGACTTTTATGTATTTTGTAAATTTTCTTTTCCTTTTCTTTTTTTGGGGGCAGGGAAGGTAGTGCCTCACTATAAATTCAGGTCTTTAACTCACTGTGTTGCCGTGGCAGGCCTCCTGCCTCAACTCTCAAGTGCTGGGATTATAGGTGTGTGCCACCATGCCTAGCATATATTTTCTGAATTTCTACAATGATGTCTATTGTTTCTATGGTAATAATTTTTAAGAAGTCTATTTACTATTCTAGAGAAATGTACAAAAGAAAATGTATTCTTCCTCCTCTTGTCTTTCTCTTCCCTTGATGGAAATGACGTTGGAAATGGCACCTGGAATTTTTTCCTAGCTTTGACATACTGTAATAGGGTTTTATATGAGGTGTGCTTGAAAGTACTTCATTTTAAAATAAAATAATTATTATAGTAAAAGACAAATTGCCATTAAACGCTCTCAAAATACTCCATCTCACGTGGCGTGCACTGATCCCAGTGTGTTTGCCGTTCCTGCAGCAGCTCTGCAAGTCCTCTTGTGTGTCTTTAGTTACCCTGTCATGGCTGCCTTGATGTCCCGAATTAATTCAAAGTATTTTTCTATCGTGGCCATTTTGATTTTGGAGAAGAGTCAGAAGGCTCACAGTGCCGGATCTGGCACATGAGGTGGATAAAGACACTATAATGTTTTTATGAGCTGCCTTTCCTGTGGGTGATGCTGGCAACAGCATTCCTTCAATTTTTGGTCATACTTTGTAAGGACACTCACAAAAGGACTTCAGAACTGCTTCAGAAGGTGGTGAGAACAATGGGGTATGTTCTAAGTGAGGGAGAGTCTTTTAATTGGGATTAATAGCAATGTGTCTTTTGCTGCAATAAATATTTTAAATTTAAGCGTTCACAGTATTTTTGATAGTCCCTTCTATATGTGATCACAGAGTGGGAATCACACCTTTTATGTACAGGATGTGCCAGATAATTTTTGACCTAACTCCTTGAGTTTAAGGATCTTGTTAAGCTTCTCATTAGACTAATAGAAAAGATTTTAATTTGACTTCATGAAGTATTTCCTACAAGGAGATTGTTTCTTTAGGTTTATCCTCTTAGAATATTTGTTCTTTTTCTTCTTTCCAGATGCACCTTTCTGATCACTGCTTTCACGTGTAAATGATTGTGCCTCTGGGTAAAGGTTATTCTTAAGGGTGATGTGTCTAGCGTTTTATACGTTTCAACCAAATTTAGGATTCTCTAATTTGTATCCCTCCAGGGTAGAACAAGAAATAATGTCAAGAATTATCTCTGGGCACTTTCCAGTCACCTCACAGACCAGACTTCCTGCCAGTGTCTCAGTCAGTGAGGCCAGTGAGCCATCGACTCCTGACATCGGTGAGTGGAATGAGGTCTGTTGTTGGTGTCCTTAAAGGGTAATATTTTAGCCTGACACTCTGTAGCCCAACTACTCAGGAGGCTGAGGCTAGAAGTTCTCAGGCTTAAGGCTACCCTGGGCAATTTAGTGAGACCCTGCTGCAGTAAGACTGGGGATGTAGCTCAGTGGTAGAGCACTTGTCCAGCTATGTGAGGACCTCAGTTCCATCCCCAGTAGGGCAAGACCAAACCCAAGCCAAAAAGCAAAGCAAACAACAAAGCAAAACAACACTTTTAGTTTATTGGAGATTTCTGTAGCTCAGAGGTCTAGTAGATGACAAAGGAGAGGCCTGCCTTGCTGCCTGCCTTCCAGTCTCACTGTCTGGGCCTGCCTGTGCAGAGGCCCCGTCTCCCCCGACCTTCCCATTCCGTCTCTGTAGCAGAAACTAGGTCTCCTTCAGTCTTTGCCTGTTTGTAAGGTTCTCAGGATTGACAGTTTCTCCTTTCCTTCTAAGTCTTTTTATTTTAAAGAGAAAAGAACCAAAACAAAAAAACAAAAACAAAGACAAAAACAAAACACCACAAAAACAATAAAAAATTTGAATTTCAAAACAAGATGACAGAAAATTAACAGTGGTTGTTGTATTACACATTGTTGTTTTCAGAGTAATTGTTCAGATTACCAGATACAGGCATGCAAGATTGATCAGTTAAACATTAACTTTACCTTTCAGTAAACCAATAAAAATTAGTAGTACAAATTATCTTAGCTTCTGTCTCAGTTACTTTTCTCTCGTTGCTGAGACAGAACACCCAGTGCCCAAAATTAAGGAAGGGAAAGCTTAGTTTGTGGAGGTTTCAGTCCATACTCAGTGGCACATGGCAGAGGGCAGCTGTTCATGGTGGCAGGAGACGCCAGAGCAAAAGGGAGGAGAGGCAGCTGGAAGAGCAAGCCTCTTTCCCTCCCTTACACTGTGTGCAGATTACCTGCCCCAGGGCAAGTGTGGCACTCAATTCGGTAATTCCAACGTTGGACTGTGAATCAGTCATAAACTCTGGAAGCACCCCCCTGACTGCCTGAGGCTTTGGGGGCACATTCAGACCGAACTGTAACAGCTATCGTGTGTGTGTGTGTGTGTGTGTGTGTGTGTGTGTGTGTGTGTGTGTGTATGTAGATACATTTTTTTCCCTTCCTTCTTTTTTTCTTTTCTCCTTTCCCTTGTCACGGCTATTCCTTCCCTTTGAGCAGTTTCTTTCCCTTTCACAATATCTACTAGATTTTATTTACTCTTTGAGGTTCTTACACTAGGGAGACAATATGATGTTTATGCATGTCAGTCTGCTTTATTTCACTTACGAGTATGGTCTCTTATCTGTCTTTATAGCTGAGTAGTACTCCATTATATAAAAATACCACATCTTTTTATCCATTCCTCAGTTGATGTGCATTTGGCTTGTTTCCAAGATTTAGCACTGCGTAAGAATTCCGTACTTTGTACATCGCCAGCATCACTGGTATTGTCAGTGGTTTTACCCTAGCCATTCTGTTGTGGGTGGAGACGGTGCACTGTGGTTTTTATTTGCATTTTCTTAGGTACTCTAGTGAGAGTAATTATTAGTGATGACCAATGGTGCCATAGAGATTTTCATGGGTTTATCTGCCATCTATATATCTACTTCAGAGAAATGTTTCAAATCTTGTGCTCACTTTTGAGATTTGTGTCTTTATATATTTACCTATATAAGTTCTTTATTCTTGATAAAAGTTCTGGATATGTGTATTGGAAATATGTTCTGGTTTGTGTCTTACCTTTTTGCTTTCTCTATATTACCTTTTGTGTGACCATGTTATGTTTATTAATTAACGGACATTTAGGTTACTTTTGGGTTTTGGCTTTTTTTTTTTTTTTTTTTTTTTTTGGCACTACCAGGGATTGAACTCAGGACCTTGCACTTGTCAGGCAGGCGCTTATTCCACTGAGCTACATCCCCAGTCCCAATATTACCTTTTGAAGGGCAAAAGATTACTGCTGTTTTTTGGGAGTACTGGGAATTGAACTCAGAACCTCTTGCTTGCCAGGCAGGCGCTGTGCTACTGAGCTATATCCCTGGCCCCTAAGATTATTTTTTTGAGATGGGCTCTCACTATCTAGTTCAGGGTAGGCTTGAGCTCACTGTAGCCCAGGCTGGTGTTTGTGCCCATGTCTCATTCCCAAAAAGATTAATTTTGATTAAGTCTAATTTATCATTTTTTCTTTTATAGTCTATCAGTCTTTTGTAGCATACTATTGAATCTTTAAGCCTAACTTGAAATGATTAAGATTTTCTCTTTTTTCTCCTTAGAACATCTGTGATTTTAGATTATGCATTTTAGGTCAATAGCCCTTCTTCCCATGCTTAGGGATCACATCTTGGGGCCTCGTGCCTGCTATGCACATGCTTAACCACTGAGCTACTCTTCCAGCTCCTGTGTGGCATAGTTGGAGTTGCATGTTGTATGTGGGTGAAGCAAGGATTAAGATTCCTTTTCTCCTTTTTGCATATGAATTACTAATTGCACTATTTATTGAAAAGATTATTCTTTCTCTATTGAACTACTTTGACTCTTGTTGAAAATCAGTTGGCTACATATGTACAGCTCTGTTTCTGGACTTCCTGTTTGCCCCATTCATCTACAAGTTTTTCGTTATGCTAATAGCACACTTGATTATATAATTTAATAATAAGAAAATTGATAGAGTAAGTTTTCCAACTTTTTTGGGGGTAACATTTCTTTCCAATTTGAGAATAACCTCTTCTTTCACCTTTGTTTCAGCATCTATATCCGTTGCTTTTATTTTCTTTCACCTACTTTTTGATCTTTGCAGGTTGGTTTTCTACGCTGTGCTTCAATAAACTTCTTCCTTATAACAGTTTTCAAACCTTTACTCCACTAGAATGGGGGCTGTTGAGCACCTCTAATTCTTAGGGTTCCATAGGTTTTTGGCTTCTGTTATGCTTCATTCTGTTCTACTTGCTGTCTTTTTTAGCTTGAAGAATTTCATTTTCTGGTAGCTGAATAAAATTATTTCCTATATTCCTGTGTTCTTTCTTTTCTGTTTTTCCAGTTTCTTCTTACTATTAGTTATCTTGTGTTAGTTGGTGACTTCTAGGCCAACCCTGAATTATAAACTTACAGTTCTGCCTATTGATGAATATTCTATGTGGTGGTCTCCTGGCATCCCAAATTTGGCATGTCCAAAGTGTGCCCCATTGACTCTTCCTCTGCTCTCCATTTCTGTTAGTGACAGCACAGTTTTCCCAGCAGCCAACCTGCAAAGCCTTGGAGTTACTTTTTTATAATCATTGCCATCATGATGATAACTATGTTATTACATTGTTATGCTCCTCTTCCATCTCCACTCAGGACAACTTGCATCTCAGCTCCATATATTTGATTGTTGCATTTGGTTAATTGTTCCTATGTAATACAGTGCTCATCTGTCCGCCCACTGCTGCTACCTCAGGTTTTCTTGCATCATCTTATGTATTCAAGGAAGGAAAAAAAAATGGCCAACAAAGTTACAAGAAAATTGATGTGTTTCTCGATTAAAGTCTTAAAATGTTTTTACATTGGGTATTTACATCCTGTTTTGTTTTTCTGTGCTTTTGCCTTGCCAGTATCTGGGGAGGAGTTTTGGAGTTTATGACTGAGATTTTTTGGTCATGCCAAAACAAGTATGGAAATAAAAAAGGAGTGTATGGGAATATTTTGTCCAATATTAAGTTTGGGGTTTTGAAAAGCTCTGCTATGGTGAGTGCAGAGTAAATTACTCTCGCCCCTAATGAGTGATCCCAGACACCAGTACCACCTGCTAGAGAATTCTGCCTGTCGCCACCGCTCTTGTACTACCAAAGTATCTATTTCATTATATAGATTGTTGCTCACAGATTTTCACACAGGGCTTTAGAAATACTATTTAAATTTAGTTAAGTCCCTAAAGGAATTTTTACTTAATTTTGTATAATTCATGTAAGTGAAAAATGCAGCCCAGTGCAAATCAATATCCCTATGGAGTACATACCATTAGGCACCAAAACTGCTATAGATGTCTGGAGATGTTTGGCCTTTACTATTAATAAGTGGTGTGTCTGAGACTAGAGGGAAGGAAAATCTGTCTCACTATATCCTTGTATTTTAGATCAAGACTGGTGATATGAATTGTTTTCAGATAGGACATTCAATATAGATGCAAATCCTTTTTATTCTTCAGTGGTGGGAAAGAGGCTATATAAATGAATGTTCATCTATATGGCTTCCCTTTTGGTTTGTTGAGAGATGTTCATTATTTATATTACTATTTTAATCTCTTTGATTGTAAGTAGATACATTTGTATTTTCATTTTAACTCCATCTTCTGCCTCCATACACACTTATATTGCCATCTGTAAAAATGTAGCACTAGGGTTTAGATGACTGGTGTGTTTCTTGCACACTTATTCTGAAAGTCTTCTGTTTATAGTGGAAGGAACCTGTGGTGGTGCCTTCCAGCTTTTTGTTGATGCAGGAGTTCCTGTGAGTTCAGACATGATCAGATGTTTGGTAAATGACGCTCTTGCTGAGACCATTGCTGGCATGCTGGGCGACAGGGAATCGAACAAGCAAAGTCCTGGCGCTGCAGGTGTTCCTGGTGATGTCTCAACAAGTGAAACATCCTTGCAGGTAGGAGTGACTTACACTTCTGGGAATTATGACATAGTTATTAAAGAATAATAAAATAGATACATTATAAACTACATATAATCAGATCATGGTTTATGGTAGAATTTTATTCCTTGTCACTATAATTAAAGTAACATTTTCTCTAAAGTATTCATCTACAGAAAAGTTAAAAATATGACACAATGATAAAAAACACAAAGCAACAAAAGTATGATACAGTGAACATCTGTATATCCTTTACCTATATTTCATAATTGATAGCCTTTTGGCACATTTAAAAACCTGTCTTTAGGCCAGGAGTGGTGGTACATGCCTGTAATCCCAGTACTTGGGAGGCTGAGGCAGGAAGATTGCATGAGTTTGAGGCCAGCTTGGGCTATACAGTGAGTTCAAGGCCATCCTGAAATATGTAGTGAGACCCTGTTTCAAAACAAGCGAAAAATGAACAAAAATCCTGTCTGTTATGAATTATATACCCTTTAAAAACTGTTGGAGAGTTGCAGGTATCATGATACTTTACTTCAAAACCATTGGCAGGACCAACTAAGAACGAGATACTTTCTTATATAACCAGAACCCCATTTTGATACCTCCCAAATTTAATGTTGATATGTTAATGATACAGAATTGGAGACCATATTGAAATTTCCTCAGTTGTCCCAAAAATGTCCTTTTTTTAATAAAAATTCAAGATACAGCTAAGGACTTCATGTTGCTTTAGATTGTTATATAAAGTGATACTTTTAAACTTTGAAACTATATTTCCAGTACACTGATTATTGTTTGACCACGCTTACTATGTTAAGTATTATTTCTAACCAGTTACAGCAACCTGAGATGACACAAATCTGAAATTTACTCTCTTGCCAGCTGTTTGAAATTCGGTAGTTACTTTAGGCTGTACACACCCTGAAAACCTCATTTTACACAGGTGAACCGTGTAACCTGATGTACTTGTTATTTAAACATAGTGCTGCGTATCTGACTTCTGTCAAGGTTGCTGTGAACGTGCTGCCTGTGCCCAGAGCTGCGCCTCCTCAGCTCCCCGGTGATGCGTGCAGCACAGATAGGGCTGGGGTTGTGGCTTTATGCCAGTTAGCTTGGTTTTTGCCCCACATGCTGTATATACCATTTCTTTTTTGATTGTACACGATATATCTTGATTCTTTCTTTCCCATTCCGCTCCACTCCCTTTAACCCCTTCCCCCTCCTTCTTTACAAAAGCTTTGTTCTCTTTTTCTTCTGTTTTTCCTTTTGTCCCTTCTTTCCTTTCATCCTCCCTGCTTCCTTATTTGAACATTTTCTTCCCACTTCCCAATACCTAGTACACATTTTGATTCTTATTTATACTTTCAGTTTCTCACACCAGAGCAACAATGCAGTATTTAAATATGTGTGTCTGTGCTGGGGTTATAGCTCAGTTGAATAAGCGCTTGCCTGGCAAGTGCAAGGTCCTGAGTTCGATCCCTGGTACCGCAAAAAGAAAAATAAAAAAAAAAATATATGTGTGTCTGATTTATTTCACTTAAGAGTATGATCTCAAGGTGCATCCATTTAGCTAGAAATGCCTCAAGTTTATCCTTCTTTGTGGCTGAGTAGTACTTCATTATATCAAAAAACCACATCTTTATCCATTCACCAGTTGATAGGCATTTGGGCTATAATTTTTTTTTTTTTTGGCTGTACTGGGGATCAAACTCAGGACCCTGCGCTTGCTAGGCAGGTGCTTATTCCACTGAGCTATATCCCCAGCCCCTAGGCATTTGGGCTATTTCCAAGATTTGGCTATTACAGACTGTGCTGCTGTAAAAATGGGTGGTTGCGCATACTTTCATGAGGGTGATTGAATGATACAATTTGGAACACCAGTATAAATAAGCTACTAATATATTTGTTAAGAGCATGGGCTCTGGAGTTGGTAAGACCTGAATTTGCTCCCTGAGCTGTGTATTTTTATCTTTATAATGGAGGTAGAATATGTAACAATATGTAAGAACTTGGGTTTACTAAAGTCTGCATACTGAATATCTAATAGGGTAAGACTTCCTGCTTTGATTTATTGTTTACCTTCAGAATTGTCATGACTTTTCTTGTTTTTTTGTCTTAATGTATTTGGTCAAATATATTTTAAAATTAATGTCTGGGTTTTTGATTTTTAAGAGAGAGCTTTGCTGTATTGTCTAGGCTTGCCTGGAACTCTTGAATCCTGGGTTCAAGAGATCCTTCTACCTCAGTCCCTTAAGTAGCTGACACTAGAGTGCCACCATGCCCAATTCTTTAAAAATTAATTTTAAGTTCCATTAAACATCATTTTGGGATTATTGTTTAATGGAAACTAATCTAATTTTGGCTGGTTTAGTTTTGAAATGATGTCTTTATGATACTATGTCTTCTTGAGGTCATCATATGAGGTTTTGTGAAAGGTTTTTTTGGTGTGAAAGATTCATGAGATGAGAGGTGTAAAAGCTTAATCTATATCTAGAATTCAGTGAATACTCAGTAACGTAAGTTAGCATCATCTATCCCCAATACTAGAACACCTTCCGATCCTCTCATGATGAATAGTCAAAGGCTTTATGTTGTCCAGAAGGGAAAAAATCCATTATATTTCATTTTAAAATGAAAATGAAAAATTTCCTAATTATCAGGCAGCATTAAAGAATTTTAATGTTTCATGTCTTAAATTATACATTAATTTGCAACTTATAATACAGAACAAAGGTTAATCATCCTAAAGTCTTTTTAGAATGAGAAAAGTCAAATAATTTATTTTATAAATCGACAAAGGATATACACAGAAAATACAAATCGTCCATATACAGAAAAGCGGTCATCCTTACTGATAATAAAAATTCATGGAAGTTCCATTTTTACTGATCAGGCTGGCAAAACTCTAATAAAAGTTTGATGACACGTTGTTTGTTAAACTTTTGGGGAAATAAGCATTGTCCTCCCTTCTACTGGTAGTATAAAACAGGACCCTACTGTAGAGGGACATTTGGCAATATCCATTCCAATTAAAACACAGCCCTGTAATCAAGCAGGTCCACTTGTAGGAATTTATTCCATTGATAAATCTATGTACATGTGCAAAGACTTAAAAGAATTTGGTAACTGAGGAAGGGAAGTAGAAAGAACACAGCAGGAGACAATTTTGACTATTTTTTTTACCTTGTAAATTTTGAACCATCCAATGATTACCTATTCAACAAATTACCCTTAAAATGTGTCTGTGTTTCCTTTCCTAGTACTTTCCATCTCCCTGTGGTGTTTCTCTTTCCTCACCCCACCCTTACTTTTTCTTATCGTTCCCTTACTTCTACATGCTGTTCCTTAGTGCCGAAGGGCTGCTTTTTGATGTCTTGTCAGTTGAAGATGCTTCTGTTGTGTCATGTGGCTGAGCCATCGGGTTTGTGGCTGGCTCTGCCCTCCGGCTGTGTCTGTTGAATCTTCCTGTCTGCACTGGAAGAGGGTGCCTGACTTTGGGGCCTACCTCTGCGGCGCAGTGCTTCCCGCGTGCTGGTCGTACCCTGGCAGTGGGTATTTAGGAACCGGGGTACTCAGGGCTCCTTCTTGTTGTTATTTTGCCCATACTTTTAATTTCTATGTAGCGTATGAGCGCGCTCGTGTTGTTTCAGACTACCTTTACTGGGGTGATCGTAAACACCACTTGTCTTGTTTTACTAACTTGCTTTAGACGAGAATAAGTACTCCAGTGGCTACTCCACAGCCTACTCCTCCTCGCTCTCCTTCAGCACTTCCGGAAGAGTGCATGCTAGTGAAGACGCCTGATTCTTCTCCCTGTGGTTCATATCATGATGCCGCTTTCCTGGTGGAAGAAATCTCTGCTAAAAAAGGTAGAGACCTTATTTATTAAAATTTCATGACTTGTATTGCAAGATGGTCTCTCTAATTATATATAATATTAATACTATATATTATATAAAATATATATAATTTTTTTGAGACAGGGTCTTGCTATGCATTTCAGGGCTGGCATTGAACTCGCTTTGTACCCCAAGCTGGCCTCAAACTCTCAGTGATCCTCCTGCCTCAGCCTCCTGAGTGCTAGGATTACAGGTGTGCACCACCATGCCTGGAAAGATACTTTATATATTATACATACTTGTTGCTTACTAGGTGTAAGTCAGTGGTAGCAAACCTATTGCACTTGTGCCACAGCCAGGTATTTGTTATCATTAAAAGCTCTAGAAGGTTCCCCATCACTGGTGTAAATCGTTTCTCTCACAAGGAAATTAAAGAATTTGTTGCCACTTGTCTATTTTGTACTGCTATGACAGAAGAGCACAGAGTGGGTAACTTATTTTTTATTTTATTTTACTTTATTTTGTTTTACTTTATATTTTTTGTACTGGGAATCAAACTCAGGACTTTGTGCTTGCCAGGCAGGTGCCGTGCTGCTGAGCCATATCGTAGGCCCCTAGCTTGGGTAATTTATATAGAAAAGAATTCATATCTTACAGTTCTAGAGTCTGCAAGTTCAGGATTGAAGGCCTGCATCTGGCAGAGCCTTGTTGATCTGACATCATTAGTAGGACGGGAGCCTGCTAGTTCGAGACTCTCACAGAGCCACTGAGTCCTGGGGCCCAGGCCTCATGTCCTTGTCTGATCTGGTTAGCTTGCAAGGCTTCCTGCAAATAGCATCACCATGTGGGTTAGAGGACTAAGTGTGTGGTGTGTGAACTTTTAGGGGACACGGTCAACCCGTAGTGCTTCTTCTTAAAGTATGTAATTTAAGAGACGTGTGGGTGACCTCATACGTGGTAGTGTGAGTAGTCCTGTCTTTTCAAGGTTACTCCCTTCTATTTTTCTGCGTGAACTCAGGCACGCTCTCACAGTGGCCAGCACTATCGTCACTGTTGTTAGTACCGTTGTTGCCACTACTTATGTTCAAATATCAAGAACTTTCTGAACTCTGTATTTTGCCTTTCTGTAGAGCTGCTTACTAACTTTTATCTTTTTTCTTTCTTTTAAAAAAGAAAAATCTTTAGGAAACGATATGCCTGCCATCACTCATGTTAATACTCCTGCAGTTACCCCAGCTGCCACACCTCCTCCAGCAGCAGCCCTTACACCAACTTTGTCGGAGATTTCCATTGATAAGTTGAAGATATCATGCCTGGAGCTTCCCAAGCCATGGGGGGACAGAGACCTACCACTGGATGAAGAGAACCCTTACTGTCTTCAAGAGGAACTTCTTTACCCAAGGGCACTGTAGGTGGAAACACAGTTGTCCTCCGCATCTGGGGGCTTTGGATCTGGGACCTTCCCCCCACATCCACTTAACTGAAGTGCCTTACATACAGTGGTACAATGTTGATGTGTAACCTGCATTTTCCAGCCATATATTTTAGGTCATTTCTAGATTACTTCCAGTACCTAATTTAATGTAAATGCTCTGTAAAGAGTTGTTATATTGTATTGTTTAGGGAATAATGACAAAGTTTTTTTTTCTCCAAATATTTTCCATCTGTAGTTGGAGGAATTGTAGATGTGGAACCTGTAACTGGGGAAGGCCAACTGCATTCACTTTTAGTAACTGTACATTCCAGTTTATGTGACACATTACAGTAGAAATGACAGACAAAGCTGGGTGTGGTGGCATACATCTGTAATCCTAGCACTTGGGAGCCTGAGGTAGGATTGCTGCAAGTTTGAGGCCAGCCTGGACTACATAGTGAGTTCAAGGCCATCCTGAACCACATATTGAGATTTTGTTCTGTCTCAAAACAAAAAGAAAAAGAAATGACAACGATTTTTAAGCCATAACTATACTTTAGAAAGAAGTTCTATAAATTTTAAGTTTTAAAAAAATTTTCATCAAATTTATTTATATCTTCACTTCTATTTTAAAAGGGTTGAAACATATGAGAAAGACATTTATCAGATTGTTAATAAAATTACAAGTGATTTTTCCCTAGTGTAGCTTATCATTTACTATGATCAGTTAACATTTAAATTACTATATATCCCATGTAGATGTATTTTTTGGTTAGGAGAGCTTTCAAGATGGTTTATGATTAATACATAAAAACAATTCTAGAAAAATGAATCTTGGTAATTATAGTAGTGTAGAACATAGAAATACTTTGCTAAAGGAGATACAGTACCTTTGGATCTGTTTTTTTTAATCTAAAAATAGAGCCCTTCAGTGACCTAGTAAATTCAAAATAGCGTCTTTACCTTTTCAGCGTCATGTCTGTGGCTAAGGACGAAGAACCTGGGAGTGTGGACTCCCTGGCTCAGCCTGCTCCTGCAGAACCGGTTCCCTTTACACCACTGCCTGCGGGCACTGAGGGCCCCGCCCCCTTGCCGATGCCGAGCTCGAGCTCGTCCACCCTGGAGAGCATGTGGAGCATCACTGTCACTGACGTGGAGACTCTGGACAGGCCCATCTCAGAAGGGGAGATTGTGCTCAGTTGCGGTCAAAGACTGGCTCCCAAGAGTGAGTCACCCTGTACTACTTGGTTTCGCCAGTACATTATGATAATTCCCTTAGTGATATTTTCCTGTTTAAAGTGTTTTTACTTACTTTCAAAGATCTAATATGATATAGCAGAGAAAAGTGGGGCCTCTGCACATTAGTTAGCTTTGGGCTTAGTTTTGGAAAGTACACCGTGCTTTCTAGCCCCACCCTCTGGGGTTGTTATTCATGGTTTGAGGTGAACCCTTCCAGTCTTACAGTGTTTGCATATGTAGACACCTACATCCGAGGATGTAATTTGGCTTTAAAAACAGAATCTTCCTGCACATGCTGTTGGGAAACTATATCATTTTGAAAACGGCTGTATGGTCTCTGCAACCAGTGCCTGAGAGAGGGCTTCTAGCTGGTTTTTAGTGTTCCAAAACTGCACCCAACTTCAGTGACCATCCTTCATGCGCTTGCCCGACAACTCCTAGAGTACCTGTCTAGATGTGGGATTGCTGAGTCAGACTAGGCACCTATGAAATACTGTTACACTGCCAACGTGCTTTCTGAAATGTTAATCAGCTTGTAATCAGTTTAAATGACTTTAACAATATATAGGAATGCTGACTTCTTAATTTTATAGCTCTGGTGCTATTTGTACAATTTTTAGAAGTTCTGACAGTGCCAGGCATGGTGATGCACGCCTGTAATCGCAGCACTCCAGAGGCTGAGGCAGGAGGATCATCACAAGTTTGAGGCCAGCCTGGGCTACATAGTGAGTCCAAGGTCAGCCTGAAGTGCATAGTGAGACTGTCTCAAAAAAATTTTTGATTTGACAAGCTAATAGGTGAAAGAAAAATCTCATCCATTTTAAACTACATTTTTAATTAAAACTCATGAGATTGAGTAGTCTGGATTATTTGTGTATGAACTGTGGCAGTATTTCTATTGCAAAAGATTAAATGTGGCTTTCTAGTCAGATTAGTAAATTTGTTTTTGTTTTTTTCTCTCTAAATTTTTACATTTTTATTTCTAGTTTTAGGAGGCGGAGAGCTTTATCTGACAAACCTAAATGATAGCTTCTCCAGCACTCTGCACGATGCCCTTGAAATGGTGAGGAATGACTGACTCTAGCATTGAATTCTCACAGGAAGACTGTCTTCATGAATTTACTGCCACTGACTGTGTTTTTCTCACTTATTTGAGTTACAGATAAAAAACTTACTAAAATATACATGAACGAGTTTAGGGTTTCTTTTATATTTCCTTATGTTATCATAGCAGTGAGAATGACATTATTAATCTCTGAGGTTCCAACTGTTCCAGTTGTGGAAAAATAATACTTACTGTAAATAATACTTACCGTAATGAACTCCATCTAAATGTAAATTGCCGCCTTGATATGCTGTCTCGATAATTTATACTTATTTTCATTTTTATTAATTTTTTGTGTATTTTTTTCTGTCCCCAGCTTAAACCCAGGGCTTCGCACATATGAGACCACATCTCTAGTCCTTTAGTATTTTGAGCAGAATCTTAGCAGTTTTTTTTTTTTTTTGCGGTACTGGGGATCGAACTCAGGACCCTGCGCTTGCTAGGCAGGCACTTATTCCACTGAGCTATGTCCCCAGCCCTCTTAGCAGTTTTTAACCAACTCTTTTATAATTTGTTTTTCCCTAACCATGATTATAATTCTTTGCACTATAACATGAAAATTCAATGGCTTTAAAAAGAGAAATTGAAATAGGATCCAGAGATACTAGTCCTTCTTCCTAGTAATTATCTAGGACCACAGAAGAAAAAGAAACATTTTAAAATGTCATATATTTATATAAATGTATATAATGTAAATATCCTATAAAAATGATAGTAGGATTTTCTTTTGAAACACTTAGGAATACAAAGCTTTACTTTTTATGTTTTCAAAGACCTAAGCGAGTATAGCCAACAACAGATGCTTAGCTAAGCAGTGCTGTTATTGTTGCTATTTTGTAAAATGTTATTTCACAAATATATAAGAAGATATTTCATTAAGTTTTTGGTTAAGATTTTATTTGAAGAGGATTCTGGGTTTTTTTTTTTTTTTTTCCTCTCCTCTGTGTAGCACTAGGCATTAAACCCAAGGCCTTTGCTACATCACCAGCTCTGTTTCCTTTTGGGACAGGGCCTTGTTTCGTCACTTACCAGGCTTGCTTGACTTGTAGCCCTCCTTCTCCCCCTCAGACTTCCAGAGTGCTAGGGGTTAGCAAGTGTGTACCTTAGAAAAGCAGTCATTATTTATTGAGTTCATTGTGAAGAGAGGGCAGTCATTTTTGTGAAATAATTTGGGAAGAAGGTATTAATGGAATTTTTTTATTTTCAGTGGTGCTGGAGCATTATATCAGTGCTCTAATGTGTGATTATAGCATTTTTATCCATTCTTAGAACTTCATCTGGTGGGAATACATATTTAAATTCTTGAAAGAGCTAAACTGAACTTGGACTAAGTGATAACATTTCCTTTTTTAAATGTAAAACTTTCTAATTTTGATATTCTTATTGTGCTAAATCAGATATGGTACAATTTATAATAGAAGCAAATACAAAAGTATAATCTGGAAAAATTCAGAGTAACTGCAAGAAATGTACCATTAGTTATTTATCTCTCTGTATAGCTAGGGTATATGTAATCCAGCTAGTAACTTTATTTTATTAAAAACAAAGTAAATACCGTGAATGAATTTAAGGTCATGTTCATACTTGTTTTCATAGGTGAATCCAGTCTGACTGTGAGGGCCACATAGTCCCTCATTTTGGGACAGGTCTCTTTTTGAGGCACAGTGAAGCTTAGCCAGCGGAAACTCTCATAGCCTGTTCGCAGCCAGGGCAGGTGTCAGCACAAAGGCAAAGGGACATTGAAGGCTGTGCCTGCTGTCATGTGCTTCTGCAGTTTTCATTTTTGCCTGTGACCCAGGTCGCACTGTTACTTCTTGCATGTTCCCCTCATTGCCAAGCTGAGGTGTCACTTTGTGCACTGTTTAAACATGAAGTGGGAAAGCTGAGACCAAATACCCAGCACCCCAAATTAAGGAAGGAAAGGTTTATTTAGCTCACAGTTTTTGGAGGTTTCAGTATATAATCAGCTGGCTCCAAGGCAGGGTCACACATGACACGGGGGTGACAGTCCAAGGCGGCACAAGGCAGCAAAAGCAGCAAGAGCAAAAGTGGGGGACGCAAGCCTCTTTCCCTGCCTCTGCCCACACCCACACCATCTCCTGCACTCTTCCACAAGCTGAGGACGTTTATAGAGTAAGGACCCTGGCCCTCTGCTGAGTCACTTAGCTGAACTTTTAAACTTCTCAGACTGACACAGTGAACAACCTCGTAGAGCTAAGGGCTTGTCCTTAGCACCCCAGGATGTAGAGCTGCTGAGTTACTTAGATGAGCTGCTAGACTCCTCAAGTTGACACAATATATCAGCCATAACAACTGATGATGAAATATAAAACACTTAGGAGTCAGTTGCCTGAGACAAAAGCAATGAAGCTCCAGTTTTTTTTTTTTTTTTGAGACAGGGTTTTGCTATGCAGTTTAGGTTGGTCTTGAATTCACTTTATAGCCCAGGCTGGCCTTGACCTCATGATGATCCTCCTGCCTCAGCCTCCTGAGTGCTAGGATTACAGGTGTGTGCCACCGTGCTCAGCTTGAATCTTGTTTTAATGTTACCAAATTACTCTCAAGTGTTGTTTACATATGAGGCAAATTTAGTGTTTTTATTATACAAAATATATGTAAGAACTAAATGAAAATAAAGACTTCACTTTTAGCTGGATATTATGGCACATTCCTGTAATCCAGCCATCTGGGAGACTGATGCAGGACGGTTGTAAATTGACGCTCAGCCTGAGTCATTTAGTGACTTAATGAGACTCTAAGCAGTTGCTGGTATTCTTTTTAGCTTTTAAAATGTTATGTCTCAAAAAAAAGAAAAAAAAAGGCTGGGGATATAGCTTGATGCAAAGGCGGTGGATTCATTCTCTAGTGCACATGCTCACATACATTCATCTTCCTTCCAAAAACTGCTAACATCCTGTGCTACTAAGTTTTTTTTACTCATAATTGAGAAAAGTATAATTATTTGATAAAATTTTTTGTGCATTAATTGTCTCTCCTTTCTTTTAGGAAGATGAGTCTGTCAGTGAAGGACAAGTAATTAGGATATCCCATAAAAAATTTCATGCGGATGCACTTCTTCCTCTTCTTGCTAGGCAGAACCAGGAATTACTGGTTTCACAGCAAGCAGTCTGTCACTCAGAGGTACTTTGTAACCTTAGTAGTCATTTTTGGCTAGATATAAATACAGGAAAAAATAAAAATACTCCTTTTAAAATTTTAAAAATATTTATTTTTACACGTTTGCAGTACATAATGATTACATTCATTGTGGGGAATTGGTACTTGTACATGACACAGCCTGATTCTTTGTGTGTCCAGTGTCCAACTTTTAATTAAGGCAGCTAATGTTTCAGTTTCTCAGAAGTAAATATTATAGCAGTTTTACCCTGGAAGCATAGAACTATATAGTTTTCTTTTTCTTTTTTTGGTTCAAGTGTCTATTCATTTATTAATTCATTTTTTTTTATTAGTACATGTTTGAATGTGTAACATTTATATTCCTTTTGGGGAATTGGTACATGAACATAATATATCTTAATTCTTTTTTCAACTCCTTTCCTGCTCTACAGAGTTATGTAACTAAAAATAAATTAGACCATCCATTCCAACCCTCTTGTTCTATAGTTGAAAAAACTGAAGCATTCCAATCATTTGTGAGGATCATTCATTTATTTATTCATTCATCTTGCAACCTTTTATTATTGAGTTTCTACTAGATGGTACACACAGCCTTGGAAAATATACACACATGAATGAGACACAGCCCCTATCTGTAAGCAGTGTTGTAGGTGCTGTGAAATACTTCTCCTTTCCAGTGCAAACACATCTGCCATCATTCTACACATTGCCTCAAGTCTGCAAGGAGTGTATTAAATTGCAGCCAGTATTTGTCAGTTTGAAGGAGGGATTGGTGTTCCAAAAGAAGTGGTGGGTTAGGGGAGCCGGGGGGATAAAGTTGTATAGAGGAGAATTTGGGCAAGTGGTATCAAATTTTGAATGTTGAACCAAGGTGTTTTGATTTTTTTATAGTTGATAAACTCATGTTGGTTGAAATTAAATCCCTTTTAAGTGAGAAATATAGGCTGGCACAGAGTGCATGCCGAGCATGCTCGAGGCCCTCGGTTCAGTCTCTAGCTCTGAAGAAAGAGGAGGAGGGTGCACATAGGGCCTCTTAGATATTGGAATTTTAATCCACTTCTTGACTAGTAAACATTCATTATAGTATTTCCAAGTCACAAAATATACTTGTGATTTTGGCATATAATTTTTAATAAGGAAAGAAAACGGGTCTTAGTTTTTTTTTTTTTTAGTTTTAGTTCAGTTAATATATATAATAAAGAAACATTCTTGTACTTTGTACTTTCTCAGGGAAAAGAACTTTATGAAATATGATTAAAATAGTCTTTCAATCTGTGTACTTAGAAAAAATGTAATTATTCACACGGAGTAATCTTTATGCTATTTCAAGTATATTCTTGCCAGTTATTATAAAATCTACACTAACAGCTTTAGGCAATTTTAAATCATGAAAAATGCATTTTCTGTTTTTCTGATTTTAAGCTGTATGAACAATATGTAATGCATGCCAGCATTTAACATTTTAAATTACAGTAGAATTTTTCTTATACATTGTTAATTAGTTGGAGATTGAAGCAAAATTGGTCAACTTCATGAAAATAAGATATTAAAAATAAAGTCTAACGCTAGATGCCTTACTTTTTGAACTTACCTTTTATGGTATATGTGCCATATAGTACTTGCTAAAATACTTTTCAAGTAGCTCACTGTTCCAGGCAACTGCAATGGAACAGTATGGATCACGATATATAACAGGTATCTCCTGTTTTGATTTGATTTTGTTTTCTTTTTTTCCTGTAGGACTGGGCTTTGTACCCCAAGTCCTGCACATACTAGGCAGGTACTTTAGCACTGAGCTATATCCCGGTCTGTTTTCCCTTTAAAATGTTTTGTTGGATTTTGTTTTTTGAGACAGGGTCTTGCTGCATAGTCCAGCCTGGCCTTGAAATCATGATTACCCACCTGCGTCAGTCTCCCAAGTACTGGGATTACAGGCATGACCCACCATGCTCGGTTCCCTTTTTAAACTTGGAGACAAGGTGTTGCTCAGTTGTCTGGACTGGCCTGCCGCTGGGATTACAGGCAGGAGCCAGTACACTGGCTTGACTTGATTCTAATATAATGGTTTTAACAGTTGTTTCAACTGTTTGAAGGACTTGGAAAACAGTGTGGGTGAACTTAGTGAAGGACAGAGGCCCAGGCTGACAGCAGCAGCAGAGCGCATCTTATTTGGACAGTCCTTCTGTATGCAGCAGGGCATCGCCCGTGCGGAATCTGTGGATCAGCATTTCGATCCGAAGCCAATGTTTAAACCATCTGACACAGTTTCAGGTATGCACCAACCCCTTTGTACCCCACCACATTGTCTTTGAACTCTTTCTACGCTGAAGGGTATGTATTTTGTTTTGTATTATAATCTATATTAGGGTTTCTGATCTGACTTGAGAAAATTGTAACTCTTTTTAGATGGAATTTTGAAAAATTTCTTTGCTACAAAGTAATAAGTGTTTTTTTGTGGGACATATAACTGTTTTCAAAAGTGTGATTCATGTATCATTGAGGGTAATTGCACTATTGTGATACATGAGATAATTTTGGTAATACACATACATATATTGAAAAATTATTAATGCAGATGCTTTTTTGTTTTTCGAGTTAAAGTCTCAGGCTGGCCTTGAATTTGTAATCCTCCTGTCACAGGTCCCCCCACCCTCCGAGTACTGAGACTGCAGGCATGTACCTAGTATATAGAAGCATTTATTTTAATATATACTAGAAAATATAACTAGCCCATCAAAACTGAGCTAACACCTTGTTTAGAACAAGGTTCACTTAGATAATACTGTAGAAAAACACTTCACATTGTGTGATTTTCAGATTGCTGTGTTCAGTGACTATTGTAGAACTTAACTTTCTTTAACACTTTGGAAATAATAATAAAACAGAACACCTGTTACTAATATGTATTAGTTCTTTTTTTTTTTTTTTGGTACTGGGACTTGAACTCAGAGCCTTGAACTTGCCAGGCAAGTGCTTGTGCCATTGAGCTACATCCCCAGCCAGTTAATTCTTATTATCTGTGGTAGATGTGTTCTGCAAAGTCATCTCCAACATATTAGCAAATAGTGAGCCGTGCTCCTAGGGAAGGTAGTGGGTTAGGACCTTACAGTCTCTGGTCATAGCACTGTTGTCAGTTGATTGGTATATAAGCTGGTTTGATGTGTGTTTCTGTTTAAAGATGTCTTACTTGATATACAGTGTTGATTCACTTCTGAATGCACAACCACCAGCGTTACAACCCATGGCTGAATGCAAATTCTCAAACATACCTGTCTTCTCCACAGGGCATGTTACAGCCTTCTTACACTTAGGAGTGGGACAGAGTATCTCAATGCTTTTAAAACACACACACAGGGACACGCACATGCATACCAACTGCTATAGACCCTGGCCGTTGATACCTGTGCAGCCTTTGTTTATGGGTAAGAGCTGAAGTGAGGAGGCAGAGTGTTTGCCTTAGCTGGAAAGTGCAGGGTAGGCAGTTCCAGTTCTTTGCTCCACATACACCCACACATTAACACTACTGCTGGTGTTAATCTTGGGCCTACAAATACATTTTAGTGAATAAATAAATTTGCATGTGCATTTTGCAAATTAATGAGGCTTGACTATATTCTTTTCTTTTTTGAGATAGGGTCTGGCTTCATAATTCAGGCTGGCTTTTGCTCTGAACTCACTATGTAACCAGGCTGGCCTCAAACTCATTACCATCCTGCCTTAATTTCCTGAATGCTAGAATTACTGGCATTTGCCACCATGCCTGGCATCTTGACTATATGCTTATTACTAGTTTTTCCATGTTACTGTGTTCCGTTGAGCAAAAAGAAGCTTCCAGGAGTGTGCACTGTTTTGAGAAATTAGCAAAGGAAATGCCTGCAGCTAGAAAACACTGGAGGATTTCAAGGGTTAGTTTTATATTGAGTGAATACTTCATATCATTCAGAATCAAGAGAGATTCAAGGCTTAATTTTCCATGGGAATAAATTATTTCTTGTTTTATGCATATGGAGATAGTATTAATTGTTTCAAATTCTTTCAAATTAGTAGGAATCAAATGGCATAAAATGTGACATTTATATCAACTGTAGAGATTGCACTTAAACAGAATTTACACTAGGGGGCTCTTACAGATCACTTGATACTTGGGAAGAGCTAGGTGTATACTTGTTAGATTATTACAGAATTAAATCCACTGTGATGTAGCCTATCCAGTCCTTCCTTATATCTGCACCCAGTGTGTTACTTATGGTACAGTGTAATTTTAGATCTTACTTTTTTGTCTTCTAAAATTACTTTTTGCTCGTACCGTGCACATTTGCAATACCTACCGAGTACATTTGGCATTGGGAGCTGATATGTGCACTTACAGCACCTTAGTCCTCCTTATTTTCCCAGTCACACCTCTCCTTGCCCTCTCCCACCATTCTTAGATCCTCACTGTTTGAGGCCAGCTTTGGCTACATAGCGTAAGGGTGGCTTGTACTACAAAGCGAGATCCTGCGTTTAAAAAAAAAGACAGTATAGCAGGGGGCTAAATTTTGGGCTTACAGAATTTCACGATGTATTTGAATTCTAACTCTTGTATCTTGTATCAAGAAATTTCATAATTCTGAATTTAAATATCTTCATCTGTCAAGTGGGGATATTAGTTATTGGTGGTTTGTTGATGTGTAACAAATGACCCCAAAATATAGCAGGTGATGGCGACAAACCTTTATTATCTCATGCGCCTGTGAGAGCAATGCATCCCTTGCTGTCCTGCCGGTGTTTCCTGTGACTCCTCCTGGTTGGCAGGACAGAGGTCCTCTGACGGCCTTGCTGATTTGTGTTCCGAGCTGACTCCTGTGGCTGTGGTCGGCAGCCTCACACTGCAGCACAAGGCCTCTCCAACCATTTCCACCTTGCCTCCTCCCAGCCCTGCCTGTGTTCAGGAAGTGCCCCATTTGCGCTTACCCTTCTCTCCCTTCCTGAGGCTTTTCAGGTTCAGTTGAGTAACAAAAAGATGCAAAATCAGCTTTGAGCAGTTGTCTTGGATACTACAAAAAATGTAAGCTGCTGCTTTGAATGAGTTATGAGGACCCTGGACCTACTAACCAATATAGCTCTTCATTCACTCAGAAAACTGCATCGCAGGCCTACTGTGTGGTAACATTAGCACTAAATTAGCCACTGGAGATTCAGAGCAGATGGATACCTGCTTTCCAGGCAGAGGACGAACTGGTGTGGGTGAGCTGGAAGACAGATGGAAGTCATAGTAAAGTGTGAGTAGTACAACACACACTGCTGTGATGGTACAGGGGAGGACTCAGTTGACATGTGAGGGCATGGAGCTCAGAATGGATTCCCTGTGTGAGCTGGTGAAAAACTGAATCTTAAAGGAATTCTCCAGCTTGTGAATTATGAGAAGAATATTCTAGTTTTTTTATTTACTTATTCATTCCAGAGACTTTGTTTTTGAATGCCTCTTGTGCTCTGAGCATATGTTTGATGCTAGGAATGTGAAACATAATGAGGCCGTATCCTCAGTGAGTAGAGGTAGTAGACAATAAGGTGAAAACATGCAATGAATAAACACTGTTCTTGTAAAAAAGTCCATGTAGAGAGGGGGTACAGGTCAGTGGAAGCTGGAGAGGGCATTCAGGAGGGACTTCATGGATGAGAGAAATCCCACTTGGAGTGAGTCCTGAAAGACCAGTGAATGTTTGCTGTGTGGTAAGTGAGGAGAATATGCAGTGAGACAGATGTCTTAGTTACTTTTCTCATGGTTGAGACAAAATGCCCACCCACAGTTAAATAGGAAAAGGTTTATTTGGCTCATTTATAGAGGGTTTGGTCCATAGTCTGTTGGCTCCAAGGCAGGGTGGCATGGCAGAGGGTCAACACAGAAGAGAAGAGTTCATGGTGCCCACAAAATGGCAAAAGCGCAAGGGCAGAAGGGACCAGCCTCTCTCTGTCCCTTATATTGTGTGCAGGCTGCCTGCCCAGAGACAGGTGTGGCACTCACACCTTTAATCCTACCCAGAGCAATGACAGTCCAGTCAGTAGACTGATTTGCTAACCACACACCCTTGATTCTAGCATCATACACTCTAGATCGAGCCTCCTCTAAAGATGCAGCCCCCTCTGAAAAGCCCACCCCCACATGACTGCATGACACTTTAGAAGGACATCTAGACACAAATCATAACCACAGGTGACAGATTCAAGAAATAGCAAGGTGTAAGAACTTGTCAGTCAGAGGTTAGGACACAGTGATCCTAAACTCTGAATGCAACTGTCAGCAGACACCAAGTCATGAAAAACCCTGCATGATCTATCAAGGAGTCAGTCTTTGATTTACTCTATGATGATAGGATCCATCTGTACAAAAATAGGAAATAATGCCAAACTTACTTTATATTCATTCTCTAGGAAAATGAGTTTCTATCATTTGTATTTCTGCTTGTCATATGAGATTGATGAATCCAGTAAGGTTTATGAATAAATTAGTAACATGATCATACAAACATTTAGAAGATCATTTGAAGTGCAACAGGAAGGATGCATTGGAGGGTTTAAGATTGGAGGAAGGCAGCCTGATTAGGCAACTATTTCAGTAAACCTGGAGAGGTGTTATTCAGCAGTGATGATGTATGAAAAGGGACATTTGAGAGATAGTTAAGGAAAATAGACAGGACATGGTTTGGACAGGAGAGGTACCAAAGACAGGGAAGGAAGAAGCAAGGTTTCTGGCTAGAATGACTGGATAGGTGGCCATCCCTTTCACCCTGAGACTGGGAGGATTATGGAGGAAGGACAGACTAGGAGCAGATCGGATGATGGGGTTTTATGTAGGCTGAGTTTGAGGTACCTTTGGATTGTAATACAAGCAGAGTAGTCTGTTAGACCAGCCACACAAAAACCTGCCACTGGTGCTGGTGAACTAGGTTTCTGGTTTTATTCTTCTCAGAGAGTGTGCTGTGGTTGGTTTCCCAAGGCAGGGAGGTTCTAGACAAGTGAAATTGGGGATTTTGAATGTTGATAAATTTGACTTTAATGGAGTAGTACTGTAAGTGTCCCTCTAATAGCAGCTCACCTTGCATTATTTTGACAAGACACTAGCACTTGGCGAACACACTTTTTAGCGGTGACACAGCAGACCCAGCATTGAGATGCTTGCTGTTGGCAGGATCTTTTACTGACCCCTAATAACTGGTTAGATACTTGTCATGTGGTCTGTGCCACCCTCTCATCTCACCTGCCTAGTGTTGCTCTTACAGTGATTTGTAGCCTCATGTGAGGGCTGTATTATATTTTAAATGCTTTCTAAAATTATTTGCTTTGAAAATACCTTTTTCCAAGTTTGTACTTTATTCATTGACGCTGTTTATGTTTTGACTATGTGATCAGCTTTTTTACAGTGCTGTACATTTCTATCTTGTAAAGGGTTGAATATTGTTTACTGAAATGGTTGGGACCTGAGTGTTTCAGGTTTTAGGTTTTTTTTTTTTAATTTTCTCTCATATATCTCATGAGAGACCCAAGTCTAAAACTCAGAGTTCTTTTATGTTTTCTGTCTATCTCATACCTACATTGGATAGCAATTCTGTGTGCTGTATTCAGTACATCTGTGTGTTGACTGAAACTTGTCACATGAGGACAGACCTGAAGATTTCTGTCTGTGGTATCATGCGGTGCTCAGACGGTTTCAGGCTTTGACTCTCATGTTTTTGGATTAGAGATGCTCAACCTGTACTTACTATGTTTTCATGACTTTGTTTCCACTAATACAAGCTTTATACCTGTAGTCTCCTAGTTTTCTTGCAAGATTTGAATTATTTAGTATATATTTGTATTTATTCTGTCTGGAATTTGTCTAGTAAATAGCGTACACAGATAGTAATCCAATTTGATTCTTTTCCAGATAAATAGCCAGATAAATATTAACCAATTTGTATATTAAATTCTCATAGACATAGGGATATTTTTCTGGATTCTTTGTTGTAAATGTTCAAGATTGTTGATCTATGGCTTGACTTTTAAGATGCGTGTTGTTATCTCATAGGGAAAAGTTTCCCCCTTTTTTTCATTGTCATACTTTGTAATTCTTAGACATTTTTTTTTGTATAAACTCAAAATTATTCAATCCAATTAAAAATTACTCAAATTAGAATTATACTAGTTTATACACTAGAATTATATTTGTTCCTGTCTTATTCTAAAAATTTTCAAATTTGTTTAAAATATTTCAGGAATTTTTGCCTTTCAAAATGGTTTCATATTTTTCTTCATGTGAGTTTTATGCCTTTCTTAATAATTGTAATTATTTTAGTTTTGATTTCCATTGTAGATTTTTCCCATTTCCACATGCTTATTGCTGTAATAAGGAGAAAAATCAGTCATATTTGTATGTTTATCTAGTATCCAATTTCATAACTGAATTCTTCTATTAATTCTAAGAGTTTCTAAAGTCTCTTGGAGTTTAGATATGTACCTTAGGATCAGCAAAGTGAGTGTTTTTCCTTGCCATGGTGGGGATTGAACCTGGGGCCTCCTGCCCAGTAGGCCAATTTTCTATTGCTGTTACACCCCCGGCCTTTTTTTTTTTTTTAATTTTTAGATTACATGTCCCCGGCTGAACTCATACGTATATACCCTGCTTTGCTTAGCCTCTCAAGTAGCAAGGATTGCACATGAGTGCTGCCGCACCTAGCCAGCAAAGAGAGATTTTAGAGTCTTCTTCCCCTTCAACAGACTTGATAATTTTTCTCTTCTAATTTCCTTGTCAGTCATAGGAAAATTTGCAGAACTGACAGAGGAATAGAAAAAGGCATATCAGAATGTAAGAGAGGAAACCAAAGTCCTAGAGCATTAGTTACTCTAAATTACTGATACTACCATTATTTAAATTAACCTTATGTTATGTGAGATAATCAAGTAGTAGTAGTTTCAATAAACTATTTTGTATAGGTTGAATACTAAAAAGGTAAAAATTAAAACTCAGCGGATTTATTTTGCTGTTTACAAACCCGCTTTAAAGCTAGGTTAACATAAAAAATGAGAGTGTGATTATTTGCTATACCTAGAAATTGTCAATTGTGCTATTTCAGTTCAGGTGATTGCCTTTAAATGTAAAATATATGTGGTGTCTCCAGAATATTTTATTAAAATAATTTAGTTTACAAGTAACCTATTTCTGTTGGTTAGAATGAGATATATATTCTATTCTTGTGTATTTAAAAGATAGCCATGAATTGGTAAATACAGAATTTTTTTAGAAATATTTTAGGGAGAACATGAAATAGAGTTGGAAGTGGGAGTTGGAAGATGCAAGTTTTAATTCCTTTGTTCCTTGTACTAGCCCTCTAATTTTTTTCTCTTGTTTTGCTATGTAGAGTGTGTGTGTGTGTGTGTGTGTGTGTGTGTGTGTGAGTGTGAGATCAAACCTAAGGCCTCACACATGCTAAGCAAGTGCTTTACCAATGAGCCATATCCCCAGCATACTTTCGTTGAAGTTCAGTTTTTTTAATGGAAGACAGTTTATAATACCACCTGACTAGCTTATAGAGTGACTGTGAAGTTCAAAAGATAATGTATGTGTACGAAAGTGCTTGGAGTATAAAGTGCGGCAAACATGTACAGCAGTGTTATTATTAGATACATAGAAATCTCCACCTGTTTTCTTTCTATGCAACTGATTGAGATGCCATTTAGATGAGGAAAAGAAGAGCCTGGGAACTGAAGAAAAATATCTATAGAGCAGGGCTAAGCAGTAGCAGCACTGTCTAGCCAGGAAGTAGCCATTTTCTGTAAGACTGCATTTCCGAAAGAAAGTATTATCGTGACTCTGACAGAAAGGCAAGCAGCAGGACTGGACTTTGGTGTGTCGCAAAGGCGGCATAGGAGGGACCGCATGGGGGGCTTGGTAATGGGGCTTGACTTACAGTCTCCCATGGCATTGTCTATGAGCTTTGGTTTTAATTTCAACAGAGGCTTGATACCAAAGTGTTTTTGGCTAAAGTACACTGCTCTTTCTAGTACAGCAAGTGAGAGATATTGGTAGCGTTAGTTAATTACTTGTTCTTCTGAGGTAATCAGTTTATTGTAGTTTCTGCTCATGTGTTTGCTCGCAGGTGGGATTTATGAAGATTCCTGTGCTAGTCATGGCCCGATGAGCTTGGGAGAGTTGGAGTTGCAGCCAAATTCCAACATTGTTCCTCCCACAGCACTGCTGAGGACACAAGGAGGTGATGTTTGTTTACTGGAAGCGGCTGAAGATTTTTTTCAGGTACCAAATTCAGGGTATTTTCACTTTACTGGAATAAGAATGTTAACAGTATTACCTTTTCACTGATATACTACCTAAAACATAGTCTTTGGAGTTGGTCAGCCTAGCTCATGCCTCCTTTCTTCACTGATTCAGTCCTGATTATGAACCTTAGCTCAGCCAGTATCTAGCCATGCCCTTCAACACATTCTTTAGCTTCTTCTCAGCCTAAATTTAAAGATGAAAAATCTTCAAGTTAAAGATTAAAATTAGCATATATAAGGTGTCTGACATCTACTCTGGTAGCTATTATCATTTTTTAAAAATTTTATTTTAAAGAATAAAAAAAATAATAAAATAACAACAACATAGCCCAAAAGAAAATGAAGTAGAAACAACAAAAATGGTACAGATTTCAAATTAACAGTGGTTGTTATATTACATATTGTTATCTTCAATGAAGTTGCTCAGGTTACCAGATGTAAGAATGCAAGATTAATCAAACCATTAAAGAAATAAAAAAGCAATTAGGAGCAATACAGAGTTTCACTAGACAAGATGGTAGGACTTCACTGTTACCATTTATATCTCTATGGCTCCATGTGGTACTTAGCTCAATGATTTGCACATAATACCTTATTCAGTAAGTATTTATCACATTAAAATTTATATAATGCGTTCAATGAAAATACAGCAGATATCATGAATGAAGCCCATAGCCCATGAAATCTTGTGTCCTGAAAATATAGGATAATTGTTTTCTAAAATATTAATTTTAAAAATGCTTATGTTATTAAATCCAGTTTTAGGGCTGGGGATATAGCTCAGTGGCTCAACTCCTGTCTGGCAAGTGCAAGGTCCTGAATTTGATTCCTGGTACCAAACCCCTCCCCCCAAAACCAGTTTTATATTCGTGTATTGGCAAATCACTCCTCATTGTGGATTAATTTAGTGAGTATTCATTTGATGATATCATGTATTACTACATAGTATTGAGGAAAACAAAAAATATAAGATAAAAATTGCCTGTGGAACACATCATTATGGAGGGCTCCCTATTACTAATGCGTAACCAAGCAGAAATTAGGAAAAGCTATTTACTAATGTATAAGTATCTGTTAATAACTTCTACATAAAAGAAACATTTTTATGACCATGAATTGGGCAAAAGTTTCTTAGATGTCATGCCAGTTGCAGTATGCATAAGAAGAGAATTTAACAACTGGTCATTAGACATAAGAACTCCTAAAAGCACATAATATTAGAAGAATAAAAAGAAGCTACAGACTGGGAGAAAGTATATGCAAATCACATACAGTACTGTTAAGACTTGCGTCCAGAATATACTGTATAAGGAACTCTCAGGGCTGGGCCTGGAGGTGCACACCTGTAATCCCAGCATTGATGAGGCTCAGGCAGGAGGACCACCATGAGTTCAAGACCAGCCTAGCCTATGTAGTGAGTTCAAGGCCACCCTGAACTACACAGCAAGACTGTCTCAAAAAACAAAACAAATCCTCATAACTGAATACTGAGAAAACAGACAGTCCAAATAGAAGATGAAAAAGGATTTGAACAAATACTTCCTCCCGGGAAGATAGCTGAGTGCCAAGTAAGTATGAGAAGATTCTTGGTTTTGTCACACCTGCATCCCAGTGCTGTAATCCCAGTGCTCGGAGTGTGAGACGGGATTGCTGTAAATTCAAGACCTTATCTCAAAAAACAAAACAAAACACCAAAAGAACATTCTCAACATTGTTAGTCACTAGCAAAATGAAAATCAAATCACAGTGAGATACTAGGCTCTCGCATTAAGTGCCTGTGTTAGAAAGGATGTAGGGCAACTTAACTCTGAGACATTGCCACTGGATGTGTAAAATGATCCTACCATTTTGGAAACAGCCTACCTATTTCTTAAAAACAAGAGGCACAACTAATATATTTACTCATGCTTTTTATTCCTAATTTCCCAGGAGAAATGCAAACAAGTCTACACAGTCATGTATATGTATAGTCATAGCAACTTTATATTTGTAGAAGCCAAAAACTGGAAACCACACAAATGTTCTACTGGTGAATGGACAAATCATGTTATGTCCTGTAAGGTGGAATACTTGTCAGTAATAAAAATGCACAACAACACTGTTAATTCTTGCAAAAAAAACAGAGTCAAAGAAATTAAGAAATTGGCCTCCCCTCCCCCAAAATACATACTCTATGATTCTATTTATATAAAATTCTAGAAAATACAAAATAACCTATAGTGACAAAAAGCATTTCAAATCTTTGGTGGGGATGATGGGAGATGAAGTGGACAGGGGAAGAGAAAATAAATTCAGAGGGGCATGAGAAAACTGGAGATGGATTAATGCATCCCATTCCATCACCCCAAGGATGGCAATAGTGCCATATACAAGTGTCAGAACTGAGCAACTGTACATTTCGAATATACACAGTTCATTATCTTGTCACTTACACCTCAGTAAAGCTGTTTAAAAAATAAAAGATTGCTTGCCTTTAATTGTTGACTTGTCCTAACTGAAACTGCAAAGTGTTTCCATAATAAACAAGTTTGTTAGATTTCTTTAGCTAAGATTTCTTGTTAATTCCTTTAATAATGATAACACACTTATTTACAGTGCTAACTTTGCGAGATCCTAATTTTTTATGTTTTGACTCATTTAATCCCTTTAACAACCTACTGAAGTAGTTGCTCTTATTTTCCCCATTTTATGAGTGAGGAAATCAATGTTTAGTCACTCGCTCAAGGCCAAAGCTAGACAGTGGCTTAGCCGGCTTTGACTCAGGCCGATTCACAGTGATCATCCTGCCTCAGCCTCCTGACTGCCGAGATTATAGGTGCCACACCCGGTGAGCGTGCATTTCTTGAATAGCAAATGGAGGATAACAATACCTTCTCACACACCAGAGAGTTAAATGATGTTACTATATTAAAAGCTCTGAAAATTCCAGTGCATTATGTAAATTTTCATTTTATACAAAAATGTTATATAGAGGAACTAGCAGAATTAAGTTTGTATCTATCATGTGTATATAAAGTCTAGAATAGTTTCTAGAATAGCTGTAAGTAGCTCTGAATTCTCTAATAAAATTAAAAGAAATGGCTTTTACATATTTGAAACTTGTATACATTATAAAATATTTTAAATTTCCTGTAATCATTTAAAATTTTTTTCAATCATTTAAAAAACTTTCTTGGTCACTTTTAAAAATTGTGTTCCACTACCCATTTATTGGTAGAACTGCTAATAAATAGCCAAATAACAAGGCAGTTTGAAAGCAACCATATTATTAAAATTTTATGTAATCATAATGAATACCTGAATAATTTTATTTAATCTTTTAAGCTTAAAAATCAATAATCTGACTTTGTGTCTTATATTCTTCAGAATCAACAAAAGCAAGACCAGAATGTTAAGCAAGTTGAGCCAGTACAAAGTCATTTAATATGTGTACAAAATATATCTGATATTTCACCTTCACAAGGTAAGACTTTTCATAGTAAATAACATAATAGTTTGATACTTGTCCTAGTATTGAACAAATATATAATCAGAATTTTTTTCACATTTTTTGGTGCATATTGGTTATACAGATTAGTAGATTTTATTTTGAAAGATTCCTGCTTGTACCTAACAAACTTTGATTATTTTACCCCTATCACCCCCTTTGCCCCATTTTCTCCCCTTAGTGTCATGTTCTGGGGGTTAGTATTTATATTCCAGTCATATCCATCTTCATTACCTGTCTCCCATTATTACCTGTCTCGCACTATTTAAACAATTTCTACTGGTATCATGTTTGTAGTATATAATGATTGCATTCATTATGTGGAGTTGGTATGTGTACGTAATACATAATGATTCTTTTTTATATACCCTCCCCTTCATAGCCCTTCCAGTTTTTGGTCCATTTTCCTTTTGCAAAAGCTCTATGTCCCTGTTTCCTATTATCTATCTTTTATTTTGCTCTTTAATTAATTTATATTTTGGGTTTCTATACAAGAGAATCATATAGTATTTAAACTTATATGTCTGATTTATTTTAACACTATGCTCTCAAGTTGCATCCACTTTCTACACATAACTCAAGTGTGTCCTTCTTTCTGGCAGAGTTACACTCCACTATGTATACATACATTTTCTTTATTCATGTATTGATGAAAATGTAGATTGCTTCTGAGACTTAGCTGTTACGAGCTGTGGTGCTATAAATATGGGTGTGCGTGTGTCTCTCTAAAGGATATCTTTATCTTTTTCAGGAAGATACCTAGGAGAATAGCTGAATTGAATGGAATTTCTAGTTTTAATTTTTTGAGGAAAATTCATACTGATTTCCATAGTGGCTGTACTAGTTTATATTCATAGACTAATGATGCAAAAGAGTTCCTTTTTTTTTCAACATAGTTCTGGAAGCACTAGCCAGAGCAATCAGACAAGAGAGAGAAATAAAAGGAATAAGGATAGGAAAGGAAGAAGTTAAAGTATCACTATTTGCAGATGACATGATACTATACATGGAGGACCCCAAAAACTCCACAAGAAAACTCCTGGAATTAATTGACAAATTCAGTAGCATAGCCGGATACAAAGTCAACACCCAAAAATCAATAGCATTCCTATACACGAACAACAAACAGACTGAGAGAGAAATTGAGGAAACCATACCCTTTACAATAGCAAC
>PVLD010006676.1:0-98448 GCA_004027595.1 Dinomys branickii
ACACACACACACACACACACACACATACACAAATACTACCAGAGAGAGAGACAGAGAGACAGAGAGAGAGAGAAGGATTGGTGAAGGGGAAATTTAGAAAAGTCTTTGATCCCTTCCACCGTGTCTGTCTCTGTGTGTGTGCGCACCTGGATATATACACCTGCACTCACACACGTGTCTCTATCTTTGAACCTATTCCTATGCCTTGTCCTGGTCCCTCTCAAGGGTCTTGGGAGATGGACTATGCTAGTCCCTTCACACTCTTCTTCCAGGGTTGCTGTGGGGAGGGGATTTGTGCAGTACGATGATGACTTTGCCCTCATGGCCACACTGACGGCACCAGGCATAGGCTCCAATGAGTCAAGTACAGCTTCCTACAGGGCGATCCTGGCCACAGTGACCTGTAAGGCCAGTGCATGTGCTTGCTCTGTAATGGCTGCATGTGGCTGGTAGCGCTGGTGGTGATGCTGATGGTGCTCTGGCGCCATCACACCAGACCTCCAGCCAGACTGAGGTCCGTGGTTTTGGTAACTAGGTCTTCTGAGCAGGTGGGCAGCTGTGGGGCCACCTGAACAGGACGGCTATGATTTTATGCCAGAGAGACCAGTGGTGGAGAAACAGCTCTAGTCTCACGGTGGGGAACAGAATCACAGGGACAGTGTTCTGCTGTCTTGGAGAAGATATTTGTAAAAGTGACACACTGGTCTCATGGTAGAGACAGAGTTAGAAGCGATGGCCTCTGGTCACACCATCAGCAGGGAGTGTGCTTTGAGTTCATGGTGGGAAACTAGCTGTGGTGAGATTGGTAGCGGGGACAAATGAGAGGGCGTGTGGCGGTGGGGGGCTGGGGCTCTTCTGTTTGCCAGGCAGCCTATGGTCAGGAACTCAGCTCAGAAATGCTCCTGGGCCTGTAGTTGTTCGTAGGTCCTTGGTGTAAGAACTGTCAAGGATTTTCCTGCAGCCCCTGCTCTGCACATGGCCCAAGAGCCTCTCGGCTCTTCTTTTCCTCTTAGCACCTTGATGAGAGCTGCTGGCTACCATGATCGAGTGTCCTGTTGGATGGGGAGCCTGTTAAAAACACTATTGCTTTTCTCGTCCTCGCTAAATTGGCATGGTTTTGTCAGTCTACCTACACAGGCTGAACTTGTTGCTTCCAATTTCAGGCGACTTCCATCTTGTCACTGTCTCCTTCTCTCTTCAGCTCGTCTGTTCCTCAGGCTTACTGGCTGCCCAGCACCTCCTGGGAGGGATCCTGGCTGCGGCAGAGGCTTGGCAATTAGAGATGGGACTCCAGCAGGAAGGGCAGCTCCAGACTATTACTGAGGAGGGAGAGCCAGGCTGCCGTGTCCATAGCAACCCTCTGGCTTTCACCTTTACCAGGAGAGAAGGGAGGCAGAGCAAGGCAGGCTCGCCAGGGAGGCCGCCCTTCTGTGCTATTCCCGGCACGGTGCTGGGTGCAGGGCCTGGGTGTGCCTTTGGATGGTGAGGGGGAGAGGGGCTTCTTTTTCTACTTTTTCTCCTCCTCCTCCTCCTCCTTTCTCCCTCTCTCTCTGTCTCTTTCTCTCTGTCTCTCTCTCTCTCTGTCTTTTTGAGACAGGGTTTCACTATGCAGTTCAGGCTGGACTTGAGCTCACTTTGTAGCCCAGACTGGGCTCAAACTTGCAACGATCCTCCTGCCTCAGCCTCCTGAGTGCTGGGATTATAGGCATGTACCACCATGCCTGGCCTTTCTTTCCTCTCTTGACAGCAGCTATTTAGATTGGAGCTGAAGCCGGGAGCTTGGATTTGCGATGCTTTAGGGTGAGATGACAGGGAGGCAGAGGCTGCTGCAGGCTAAATTGTCACATCCACCTGCAACTGAGGGACCATAAATAGCTCAGCGAAGGGGACACATCGGTGAGACCTGGTTTGGGATCCAGCATTTTCTTTTTTTGAAACAGGGTCTTTCTATGTAGTTCAGGCTGGCCTTGAACTCATAGAGTTCCTCCTGCAGCCTCCAGAGTGCTGGGATTACAGACATGCATCATCACATCCAGCAGGGGACCCAGCACTTTACACAAATCACCTCCCAGCCTGGAAGGTCTTTTCTTGCAAGTAAGGGTGCGTCTTGAGGCGCCTCTGTGGTCCTCTATTTCCTCTCATTCAAAACCTCAGCTAGGACAGACAACAGGGCTATTGCTAGAAACAGCCAAGAATCTTGATGGGTAAAGCTCCCTTTGCACAATATTTATAAATGTTGACTCCAGCACTGGATTGGTCCCTAGGCCTCTGAGGAGGGAGACTGAGTAGTGAGCAAAGATTTGGTGTCTGCTTGGGGTCTTTCCTCCAACTCTCAAGGTGGCTGCTGTGTGCGGCTGTGCGCATGGATCACCAGCAGAGGGCGCCACACTCCTCACAAACCCTCCACAGGTTGCTGTGCCCTAGGTGGGTGGGCAAAGCTTTAGCCTGGCCAATGGGGCTGCAATCCCCGGGCCAGAGAAGGGAGTTGTTGCTGGCCCGCTAGCCACTGGTCAGAGGGCTCTGGCTATGCCGCCTGGCTTTGCTCCATGCCCTATCTACAAGAGGGTGGTTCCCCAGGGCCAGGGAGCTCTTGTTGCCTCTTCCTTGGCCAGGGACTCGTGGCTACCCCAGCTCTGGGTCTCCCCTTGGGTAGCTCAGGGGCCTTTTTGGGCCTGGAAAACAGGCTTTTTTTCTCAGAGCCTTTTGGGACTGGAGTGAGGAGGCCAGTTTGTTCAGTAAATCTTAATTGAGGGCATGTTCTGTGACAGTCAGTGTTTTAAGCTCTGGGGTATGGCAGTGAACAGACCTAAATCCTGCCCTGCAGAAGCTGAGTCTGTGGGTGGGGTGTGGCCACCACCTGGCATGGCAGGTGAGGGGCTCTCTCCACTGACCTGGGCCCAGGCAGAGAGACCTTCAGACGACTCCAGACTCCAGGGATGAGGCTCACAGGCTGAGCCCTTGCCTAGCAGGGGTCTCTACATACACCCCGAGTCACTGGTCCTTGCATTTGTCCTGTCCACACAGGAAGCACATCACAATTTGCAAGGTGTACGTGTGCTAGGCACCTAGCAGGGAATTGTGGAGACAGAATGTTGGCACACCATGCATACTTCTCATGCCTTTTCCCCACATTCGCTTCTTTCCAGAAGTATTAGCACCTTCATTTGACCTTTGACCCTTTGAATAAATAAATGTTCCCATTCAAACTGACTCATCTGGCAGAACAGCAAGTTCCCACACCAAAGACATAGAGAAGAGAGCAAGAGAAGCATTTTAAAAAGTGTCTCAGCTTTCACAAACCAACTGTGGGAGCAGGCACGGAACGGTCTGGTTTTCAGGCAATTTGATCATCATGGTTGCTGGCAGCAAAGCGGCAGGTAGAAGCTGGAGGGGTCGATTCACAGCCGAAGGCTGCCCCCTGTGGGCTGCCTGGCTGCCCCACCCTGTCCTTTTGCCATGTGGGGAAACTGGTTGGCGTACGGCTTGGTTGTAGGGGGATGTGCCACAGTCACCTTACTCACAGGGTAGTGGTTTGGGCAGGGATGATAGTGGGCATTAGTTGTAAGAAGCAACACCCCTGGGTCTGGATGTCCAGGGACTCTGGGGGAAGGGGCATGGATGGGAGATCTACAATTACCACCTGGCATCCCAGTGGCCAGTGATGCCAGTCAAGGGCAGTGGACTGGGTTGAAGGGCCCCAAACTCTCACACATACATCAACTCATTTATGAAATGCACATTTTGGGTGCAGGTGAGGTGTGATGTGGTGTATGCATGTTTCACTGTTTGTACCATGAACTCCTGTCACCAAGGAGCTCCTGCCATAAATTAAAAAGAGGAAAGACACAAGAATAGACAATGTCAATACAAGGAAAGAAGAGAGACGTGTCCCCAGAGAGATAGAAATAAAACACTAAGGGAAACGGAAGCAGGAGATGGCGTGGAATTGAGTGGGAGCATGGTGGAGAGAGGTCCTGGGAAGTTTGGGGCCAGGGCAGGGTTTTTACTGTTGCTCAAGTCTCAGAATGAGTGGATGCAGTGTGAGGGTGGGTGGATGAAGAGCCTTCAGATCCTGGTTGTCTGGTGACCATGAGCAGCTGCATAAACCTTTCTAAACTTCAGTGTATGCGAGTGAGGGCAACGGAAACCCCCAGCCTGGCTTCCAAGGCTGTCAGGAGGTGCAAATATAGTAATTTATATGAAAGCAATTAGAAAACGATGAAGCACTACACAATCACAGTTATTTTTATTATTAGAACAGCAACAAAGCTCCTAGATAAGAACACAATACTAATTGGAATCTGGGTGGACAACCAGGGTCTGGGAAAGAGTGTGGTTGATCTTTATCCCTAAAATACTAAGGATAGCCCTCAAGCCACTGGCTTTTCTGGAAAAGCCACTATTATTTGTCGACTATCCCTCCATCACCCATTCATTATTTACCCATCCACCGTCACCCATCCACCCATCCATCATCCATCATCCACCCATCCATCATCCATCCATCTGATAAACCTTTAATGAGTCTTTCCATGGCCAGGTGTCCTGCTCGGTGCTGGGGATATGGGAAAAAAATAGAGCTCTTCTGCTGACGAGGAATATGAGCCTATGGGGGAGACAGCCATATAAACCTCAGTCATTACTTTCCTCAACCTAGTTTCAGCCACTTCTACATTTTAGGGGCATAGATTATGGAATTTGAAAGCTGAGTGATGTTAGAACTCATTTCTTCTACTCATTCATTTTGGTGACAGGGAAATAATGCTTGTTATTTGTTGTGAAGGTGCTGTGGTTTCTGATTTGCCTCCAATTGACCTGTCCCCATTTTCAAGTTCAGTTGGTGCAGTTAATTTCTGTCAGGCATGGGCTGTGAGCCGGCTCTATGTGAAAGCCGCAGATACAGGCGCAAAGCAGGCATCATTCCTGCCCTCGAGGAGGTCACAGTCTGAGGTAAAGGATATACACTGAGATAAGGACTGCACTGCTTACCAAGTGTTAGCGCAGGGCACTGACAATGCAGGAGAAGGGCCTCGGCTCAGATGTGGCGCACCCAGGGGAGACCTCCACAGAGCAGACCTTTGAGGCACGTCCAGAAGGGCAAAGGGGACTGCAGGGCAGGGCCTGGCAGGCAGAGGCACGGAGGTGTGAAGCAGCATGGTTCGGGTGGAAACCGAATGACGTTGGAGCTTAAAGAGATGGCAAGGAGAGAGAATGGCGGGAGGGCAGAGACTGAGCCCCAGCACCCCGGAGGCGGAAGAGCTGGTGTGACCGAAGGCTGCTCCTCCCTTCCATGGTTCAGTGTACGTGTCCTTGCTTATTCTCCTTGGACTCTCTGCCATCCCCCTTGGCTCCCATAGGCAGACTGGACAGGCCTAGGGGGTCAGCCTTTCATTTTAGGTGTGGCTCAGGTCTGCGACGCCTCCCTGGACTGCCCTCTGCCCTCCGTGAACTCTAGTGTCTCCGTCCCATGTTGGGACCCACGCTGTTCCTCCTTTTCACACCAGGTGGACTTAATTTGTCTCTCAGGTGAGAGGGAAGCTCCTGGGGGTTGGCTATGGGAGTCACGCATTAATGTTTAATACAAACAAACAGGACTGAATCCTATGGATGTTTGGTTTCAGGACACATGCAAGAGCTTGAGCTTTGGCACTGCACAGATCTGAGTTTGACCCCAGCTCTGCTACTGGCTACTTCTTAGTAAATGTGGACAAGTTTTAAGACCTGTCTAATGGCTTCTTTCTCATTTACAAAGTGAATAAGGGTCCCAACTCAGAGGTAGTTGGGAAGACACATTTGGGGTCGGAGGAAGCCCTGGGTGCCTCCCGACCTGCAGCAGTGGTGGGGAGATGCCTGGGTGCAGAGCAGTGCAGGATGGGGCAGGGTGGAAAGTGACGTGCTCAGGCCCTGTGGTTGCATGCTCTTGTGGGCTTCTTGCAGTCACCACCCTGCAAGCATCGGAGGGTACAAAGTACTTTACCTGGGCTAGCTAGTTGGTGCTGATCAAATAGAAGGCCCAAGAGGCTAAGTAGTTGACCCAAGGTCACACAGAAGGCCAGGCGTACAACTTTGCTGGGGGATAGGAGGTGAGCAGGCCTGGATCGTCTCTGGAAGAGGGTGCCGTGTGCAGTCTGAGTGGAGGCAGTGATGGGCAGAGAGGGTCATTGAACCTAAATGTGTTACTAGATGTTTAACAGCCAGTAAAGCCTCAACAGCCACTCTGCAGGAAGAAGAAAGCCCTGATTTGTGTGTTTGCGATCATGTGGTGGAAAACTCCATCTGACTGAATTCAAACTAGCAGTGTGACATTGCTGAATGTGGGGCTAGGAAGAGATGTGCATGGGTGTCTCTAAAGAGCCAGAACTGGCCAGCTGCAGTATATCACAAGGGGCTCTGCACTGTCACATATGGTGACACAGGACAGGTCCTTCATGTGACTTGCATCTAGTCTTCCCCTAAACCCTTATTACTTCCATGTTTATAGAGACGCAAGATGAGGCTCAGGAGACCACCTTGCCCATGGCCATTCGGCCATCCTATGGCAGAGAAGGGTGAAGGGCTCCAGCCTGGGAAGACTGATCCAGAGCCGGTACTCTAACCTGGTTGCTGTCTGCTGTCTGTCTCTCTTCAGAGCAGGGTAGTTGTAACCAGCGCAGGACTTGCCTCAGTAGCACCAGCTGTCAAGTCCCATTCCCAGATAAATCTCTGATCACTGGAGTTCGCTGGCCCATGCAGGCTGAGCTGGCCCAGGAGAACTGGAGCCAGGAGCCTGGCCCAGAAGGGTCATCTGAGGTGAAAGGCAGCCCATAAGGCACAGAAATCCCTGGGCCTGCAGTGCATACCCCAAATTGATTTTTCACAGCCTAGAAGCTGTATCCAGCACTAAAAACCAATGCTAACAGTACATTCATGCCAATAGCCATATATTAGTGGTAATTTATTTGGCAATCATTAAACTTGAATGTGTGATTTGGAATCTTGAAGCAAACAGGTGGCTTGGTTTGGGGATGGAAGAGAGGGACAGAAATCACGAAGACAGGTGTAAGGGGGACAGGTGGGGTCCTGGACGGCTTGCGTGGCCATGGGAAGACAGGAGACTGAAGGCTCACAGCATACCTGAGCCGTGTGTGTGTGTGTGTGTGTGTGTGTGTGTGTGTGCGCGCACGCACGCGCACGCCTGCCTAGATCTCCTCTTCTTCCTGTTATCTAACGAAGGAGAGAAGCCAAAGGGTCACGGGGAATTCGGAAGCAGACAGGATGATATTTCCTTCTTAACCTCCAACTCGTGCCTGGGGATTCCACCACGGAGTCTTCCTCTCTGGTCCCTAAGGCAGTTGCAGTTAATGGAAATACATTCATCTCTGGTTCCATCCCTTTGGAACTCCCTCTGCACACAATGGGAGCTTAATAAATACTTGATGATGATGATTCTGAACCTGGGAAGCCAGCAGCTGTTCCCAGCCCTGACTCAGAGCCCCACAGGGCAAACCAGGCAGGGAGCCACGATGAGGGGTCTTCAGTCTTCCTGCCAGACCCTCCAGTGGGTGATTCCACGCAGCTGCCAGGGCTGCCACGGCTGGAGCCGTGGTCCACCTCACATACCCTGCTTGACAGAGTCTCCCCAGAGGTTTCATCCATCATTTGAACAGTATTCATTTGACACTTGCTACTGAGTGTCACAGGAGAAAAGCATTCTGGGATACAGTATGTGGGGTCAGGCTGACATAAATGCAAATTGTTGCACCTTTAATTACAAGCTGGGTAACATCTGGCAAAGTTTGTGCTTGTATACTTTTTTTTTTGCCTTTTTGCCTTCCCTCCTTCCTTCCTTCCACCCTCCTTCCCTCCCTCCCTTTTCAGTTCTTCCTTTTTTAAAAACAGTTTTCATCTGTGAAAGGAGAGTGATGACATCATTTCCTAGAGAGGATGTGAGCGATGGGAACAACAGGCGCCCGCACACATTGCTGGAGCTGGGTCAGTGGTGGGTGAGTTCACCCGTCCTCAGGAGGGGTTGTCACCTCTGCTTCTGTGACCTTGACAGTGTCACTCAACAGCTGTGAACGTGTTTCCGCCTTTGTAAAATGGGGACCACCTAAAGCCCGGTTCTTTGGGCATTGGAAAGATCTACCTGGGAGGTGTGTGAAATAACCTGTCCTAGACCTGGGCCATTAATATATATGTGTCGCTTCCCCAGTCCCCTCATCGCGGCGACATTTGCCTTCCAAAGGAGCCCTGCCCCTCCTTCCCATCGACCGGGGGGACGCGCCCCCGATTGCAGTGGCTGTGCGGGTTTCGGCAGTACCATACCTGACAGGGGATCGGCTCTGCACCAGGGTCCTGGAGCAGAAACTACAGCTCCCAGCCTTCGCCGGGCCGGGAGGACGGCAGACCCCGCCCCAGGGAGGAGCCCGGCTGTGGGGCGGAGTCGAAGGCGGTGGGAGAGTGAAGCCGAGCCAATGGCACAGCAGCTAATAAGTGGGCTTGGCTTCCAATATAACAGTGGCAGGAGGAGGAGAGCGGAGCTCTAGAGCCAGCGAGGAGTGAAGCAGAGCCTGGCCTCACACGCTCTTGGAGGACCCCCTCCTGGGACAGAGTTCCTTCCCCTCTCCTTTCTCGGGCTCCCCTCTGCCCTCCCTCCCTGCCCACCACAATGCATGCTTGAGTGGCAGCGTCTGGACTCCGGGCAGCCCCAGAGAGCCGAAGCCAGCCAGAGGGAGAGGACTGGAGCCAAGACGCTGCTGGGGGAGCTCGGATGCCTGGCTTTCTTTGAGGACATCTTTGGAGCGAGGGTGGCTTTGGGGTGGGGGATTGTGCTGCAGGGAATCCAGCCAGGCCCCAAGATGGACACTTCTGGGCACTTCCATGACTCTGGGGTGGGGGACCTGGATGAAGACCCCAAGTGCCCCTGTCCATCCTCTGGGGATGAGCTGCAGCAACCGCCGCAACAACAGCCACCGCCACCACCGCCAGCACCCCCGGCAGCCCCCCAGCAGCCCCCAGGACCCCCGCCGCAGCCTCAACCTCCACAGCTCCAGCAGCCACCGCAGCCACCGCATCCCCTGTCTCAGCTCGCCCAACTCCAGAGCCAGCTTGTCCACCCCGGCTTGCTACACTCCTCTCCCACCACGTTCAGGGGCCCCCCTTCGGCCAACTCCACCGTCCTCCACCCTTCCTCCAGGCAAGGCAGCCAGCTCAATCTCAATGACCACTTGCTTGGCCACTCTCCAAGTTCCACAGCCACAAGTGGGCCTGGTGGAGGCAGCCGGCACCGGCAGGCCAGCCCCCTGGTGCACCGGCGGGACAGCAACCCCTTCACGGAGATCGCCATGAGCTCGTGCAAGTACAGCGGTGGGGTCATGAAACCCCTCAGCCGCCTCAGCGCCTCTCGGAGGAACCTCATCGAGGCTGAGCCTGAGGGCCAACCCCTCCAGCTCTTCAGTCCCAGCAACCCCCCAGAGATCGTCATCTCCTCCAGGGAGGACAACCATGCCCACCAGACCCTGCTCCATCACCCCAATGCCACCCACAACCACCAGCATGCCGGCACCACTGCCAGCAGCACCACCTTCCCCAAAGCCAACAAGCGGAAAAACCAAAACATTGGCTATAAGCTGGGACACAGGAGGGCCCTGTTTGAAAAGAGAAAGCGGCTCAGTGACTATGCTCTGATTTTTGGGATGTTTGGAATTGTTGTTATGGTGATAGAGACCGAGCTGTCTTGGGGTTTGTACTCAAAGGTAGGGGCTGTGGTTTCTCTTTATACCTTAAACAAAAAGGATATGAAGGGGGGGGAAGAGAGAGAGAGGGAGAGAGAGAGAGAGAGAGAGAGAGAGGGAGAGAGAGAGGAGACTGGGAGAGGTTGGGAAAGAATCGGGAAGACTGGGAGACAGTGGCAGAGGTGTGTGTGTGGGAGGCGTTTGACCAGTTATATGAACACTCCAACTTCCAGTGGTTTCCTTCTTGATCTTGGAAGAATTCATTCCTTGCTTCCTGTTCAGGGGGCATCCCCATGCACTGGGTCTAATTTGCAGACTGTGTTAGGGAGGATAAAGAACCCTTCTGAGAAATCATTTTTCCTCCTGGCTCACTCGTACTAAAGCATAACCCAGCAGCTTAACGGACCAATTAATTACACTGCTGTGATGTGTTTGCCAGTTCCTGTGACTTCCCCTTCCCTCCTCCCCTCCCTGCTCCACTCCATTTTCCCCAGGATAAAAAAGAAATAAATGTCAGGGTGGGGGGTGGGGATTCCATGCCATGGCCCAAGTCTCTTCTCTCCTTGCCTTCTCCCTCTTTTCCCAAGTTTTTGTTTCCCTCTGCTTCCTGGAGAGACGGGGCAAAATGGAAAGACACCCATGACTTGAGTCTCCTGAGGCATCGGGATAAAAATAATGTAGAGGAAATCAGTAGACTCATCCCTTAGGAAGGACTCAGAATAAATCTGCTGCTGTCTCGTAAACATCCCCTGATAAAAATGGCTACAGGTGTTACCCAGGCACAGCAGATGGGCGCTGCCTTGACATCAACCAGGGTGGGGAGAGCACCGCTCTCTGGGATGGGATGACAGAGCTTCCCTAGCGGGTCTCAGGGAGCCCGCACCCCCAGCTCAGCCCCAGTTCTCCCCTCCTACTCCAACTCCTTCTCCTCAGGATAAATAAAGATGTGTGTGTGTGTGTGTATGCCCTGATGGAGAACAGCAGTCACTGGCTTTAGGGGGGTGCTGGCCCCATGGCTCCAGCCTCTCAATCCAGTCCCAAGACGGAGGAGGGGGCTCCTCCCAGAGGGAATAGAGATTGAAGAAGGTGGGTTTCTATGGATGCTGTTTGTGGGGCATGGGGGGTGCTCCTGCTGTGGACCCGAAGGCATGGAGACTTGGAGGATCATTGTGTGTGCGTGTGTGTGTGTGTGTGTGTGTGTGTGTGTGTGTGTATACACGTGCATGCGCGCGCACTTGTGTGTGTGCCTGCTTGTTGCTTGGATTTCTCTATTTATTTGTCATTTTGGGCAGGGGGTGGCTGGGCTGGCTGGCGGGTAGCTGGGAGGGGTTCAGCTGTTGGAGGCTTCAAATAGAGCTTGTTTCAGGCAGGGCACAGCTGCTGTGAGACTGTCACATTCCTTGTTGAAATCCAGTCGCAAAAACCTAGGAGGTGCTGATCGGATTTCCCCCCTTCCCCGCATCTCGCCTTAAGCAGCGATGAACACACTTGCCCGGGTGGGGCAGATCTGTCAGACAACCAGAATAGCCAGTAGGAAGGCTTCCAGGTAGAGGGTCTCCCGGGGCCTAGCTTTTCTGTGGGGGCTGCCCCAGCCCAGGGCAGCCCTTGGAAGCTGCCTTAGTCTAAATAGCTCAAAGATGATCCCCTCTGAGGCAGCAGCGAGCAGAAGCGAGTGGGGTTTCCCCTGGAAGCGTGGCTCACTTAGTGACTGCCTGTGACGAGCTTTCGAGCCGGCGGCGGCAGCAGGTCCCTCTGCTCATGGCTTCTCCCAGCCACCTCTCCCGCTGGGCGCTCTGCTCTGTGAGGAGGGGCCGGTAGCCGCTCAGGGTGCAGACTTGGCTTCCTCCAGCCTTGGGGTTAGGAGACCTTGCAGCAGGGGATCCATACAGGCTTAATATTTGGGGTAAGGAGACAGGGCAACACCAGCACCTCCTGTGTCAGCGGAAGCACCTAGGAAAACGGCTCTTTCCAGAGACAGCAGTTGTGCAGTTCCTGGTGTGGGATCCGACCTCATTTGTCTGAGTGCCCGTTTGTCTGAGAGGGCTGCCGCTGGGCAGGAAGGAGCTGGCTTCTCTCCCTGGGGCAGGTGCCAGTCTGACAGAGCATGAAGGGAAAGGGGCTTTCCCAGCAGTGGGGAAGACAGACTGCAGGTGAATGAAGGGAGGGGTGACTTGAGGATCTGGGATTTCCCCACCAGCCCCTCTGGTTGGAGTTGGCACAGAGCAGGCAGCCCATGAGAAGGTCCTGCTTGCCTCCACTGGTGAAATGACCACTTCCTATAACCTTAGGGCTGGAATGGAGACAGGCAGGGCTCTCTAACCTGCTCAGCCCACTCACCTGCCTCTCCGTCCATCTGCATCCTCACGTTTTGAGCCATCTAGTAGAATACGCATTTTCTGAATGTCTTCTGTGCCAGGCCTGTGGATCCAAGGGGAGGGAAGGAGGGCTGATACTCATATCTTCCCTGGAGGCAAATGCGATCCTGTCAAGGCATAGCACTTTAGTTAAGAGTCCTTGCCCTGCCACTTCCAGTCATGTGTGATCTTGGGTAAGTCACACAGCTCTGCCAGCCTGTTTCCCAGCTCTCAAGTAGATGAGATGGGTGAATGTAAGGCTCCCTATATGGTGTCTGCCCGACCAAAGGGGTGTATGGGACCATTACTGATGGTGGCGGTGGTGCTGAGAGGAAGAGAGATGGTTTTTTACCCCCTGTAGTCTAACTCTGGTTCTAGAATCAGTCAAGAACTGGGACTTGTGAATGGAGAAGTCCTAGGATGTGGCCAGTTTGGCTAGATACCTCCTGAAACATGGGTCTGTGTGGCGGGAGGTGAGGGCCTGTCCTCCAGCTTCTTGGAGGAAACAGGCTGTAGGAGAGGAGTTTGGGTTAGAATGAAGAACCACTACGGGAGAGTCACAGATATACTCAGGTGACCCCGGGCCAGAAGAATGACACTGTTGCTGGAGAGCTTGGGAGTCTGACTTTGCAGACCAGTCTAAAGGCAGGAGGCACAGGGTGACGCCGGTACCGCAGTCAGTGTGGCAATTCTGTATCTCCGGCGGCAGCCTCTACTCAAAGGCCCTTGCCACTTTTTCCCTCGAGTAATTAAGGATGTACTAGCTATGCCTGGGCTGCTGCTTCCTAAAGTTTTCTGCTTTTATTTCACTGGGTTGTGGGCTTTTCGTTCGCCTTGGCTGATGTATGTTGTTGGGGAAGGAATTCATCACGCAGGCTCGGATCTCTTGAAAAGGAACATGGCATTACCCTGAGCATGTTCAAAATTGATGCAAAAGCGAGCCAGTGTGAGGAGGTTGAGAAATCGGGACAGAATGATCTCCGCTCCCACCCTCACAGGCTGTAGGCGCTGACACTGGCAGCTGAGTGCTGGGACAGATCAGCCGGAGCAGGGAGGTGGGGCTCGTTCCCAGGCAGCTCGGCTAGGAGGCGAACTCTTCCCTAGGCAGAGAGGTGCCAAGACAGCCTAACGTGCTCTTAAAAGTCCTGGGCTGCCCCTCAATTGAACGAGGAGGCACCCTTTATATTGTAATAGGTGGATTTACTCTCTCAAGCATGAGACACTACGACAGGGCTAGGTCTACAGATGCTGTTGAATCTCTGTGACCTGGTCTCTGCCTACAGACACCCCTGTCTAGGGATTTTTTTTGTTTTTTTTTGCAGTACTAGGGATCGAACTCAGGACCTTGTGCTTGCCAGGCAAGCACTTATTCCACTGAGCCATATCCCCAGCCCCTCTCTAGGTATTAAAGCAGTGAGAATCTGGGAATCTTTCTTCTTATTTTCTTCAAGAGCTGGTTTGGGGCCCATGACCCCTTGCCTTAAGCTGCCTGGTATTCTCTCTCCTCTGGATCCAGAGAGTTAGGAGTGGGCCTGTCCTGTCCTTCCTTCCTTCCTCCTCAGCCCGAGGACTCTGCATCCCTCCCTGTCATCTTGTTGGTGGCTGAGCTGGTTCCTCTGTCCTACTGGTCAGTCACCATGAGTCTTTTTTCTCTACAGGCATAGGCTCTACTGGGGCCGTGGGCTCATCTACCAGGAGGCTAGGGCATGCTGGTACAGCAGGGTGGCTCTGTTTCCAGCTCAAACCAGCCCCGGCCTCACCGATCCCTGGCTCACCTCACGCCTCCCCTATCTGCCCTACCAACTTTTTGCCCCTCTGCTTCTCCCTGCTACCTGGGCCTGGCCTGATGTGGGGGTGACCTAGGCTGCAGATGGAGGAGCCTGCGTGATGGTGTTTCCTCAGACTGCCCTGCAGCTTCCCTGAGCAGCTTCTTTCTCATTGCTAGTTACCCTTCCCTCTTCAGAGCACTTAGTGGGAGAGCAGGTTTCTCTGCGTGCACAGAGGAGCTTGGCTCTGGTTCTGCTGCCTTCAAAGACACTGGTGCCCCCTAGCACAGTGCCAACTTGGTGCCCATCTCTTCATTTTTATTTTTTGGTGCTGGGGATTGAACCTAGGGCAGTGCATGCTAAGCATGTGGTCTACTTCTGAGCTACATTCCCAGCTCCTTGTAGGTCTGTCCCAGGTCTGGCAGGGTGGGCCTGTCGGCAGAAGGGCAGAAGTGGCAGCTTGGCTCTGCACTTTCTGTTTGGGCTTAGGTGCCACCTGCATAGAGGTAGATTGCTGTTGGAGCATACCCTCGTGTTTTTGAGAAGATCCCTTGGGGTGCCGTGGTTTCAGGCACGTTTGGAAAGCCAGATAGGCTTGACTCCTTCCTACAGACCCTCCCTGGGGTTGACCTTCGGGGCTGCAGAAGTCAGGAGGCTCTGAGGGATGTGGCTATAGCAGGCGCCCGAGAGCCAGCTGCCAAGGGCTCCAGCCCCTTGTTTAATGGTCACAGGTCATTCTGAGTGTTTTGACTCAGGAGAAGGCAATCGAGTTCTGGCACGGTGATACCCCTGCTCCCGACGGTGGCTACTTTATTTATAATCTTTGTGGACAGTCAGCAGATGAGTCAAACATTTGTAACCCACAGGGGGGCAGCTCACTTTTATGTATGCTTTCCTTTGCATGTCATCACACTATTTATAACTGTCCGAGGGGAAGACTTCATCAGGCATCCGGACTTCCCTTCCCCACGGGTGGTGTTAGGCGGGTGCTGGGCACTGGCACAATGGCTGTGGCATTTGTCCCCTGCCCAGACTAATTAGATGGCTTTGGGGTGGCCTTGTGTTGCCCCCATTTAGCTTTCAGGAGTAGAGATTTGTGAAACCACCATCAGAAGATCTGCTTTTAAAAAATGTAAGGTAAAGAAAAAAGAAATTTGAATCACCTATTAGTGAATCTGAGACAAGGATGGAAATGTAAACTCAGAATGGAGAACAGTGGTTCTATTGCAGTTCTTTGTGAAACACATTTGGAGGAGAAAAGTGTGTGTGTGTGTGTGTGTGTGTGTGTGTGTGTGTGTGTGATTGTGAGGGTTGGCTATGTACTGATAAAATACCACTTCACTCAGCTCACTGATAGGAAGACCAGCACCTTTACTGGTAGATGCTTTTCTCCCTTTAAAAAAAAACTCAAAGGGGGAAGAGACAGACGGGGTGGTGGGGAGAGAAAGAGAGAGAGACAGCTACCTATAGCTAGCTACCTAGCCTCTTTCAATAGTGAGTGGGGAATTCTAAGACTGTGCTGTTCTCAGGAGCCTTGGGGAGGAAAATTCTAGTGTTTCTTCGGGTGAGGAGAGTCTGAAGGAGTCTAATGGGTTTTAGGAGTCCCTTCCTCCCTGTGGTTCCACCAGGAGCTCAGCTGGGATCTGGGAGGCAGGAGGAGGTGGGGGCAGGGGACCATACAGCTTCGTGTTTTTTTTTTTTTTTGTGCCTGGTACAGCATAGTGAATGTTGCTGTGTGACAGAGCCGAAAGGGAAGGACTGTTTGTTGACCACTGGATGACTTTATAGCCTGGAGTCCTAGAAGTAGGTGGTGCTCGAGGCTTGAGGCTGGAAGAGCCGATGAAATCACCAGCCTGGCTGACACTGCTGGTGGGTGTGGTGCTGAGATAAGAATCTCGGCCCTGGTGATTCTTGAGTTCTGCCTTTTCCCTTGCCTGCGGCTGCTGGATAAACTGCTTTAAAAAAGAAAAAATTCAGTGCTAGGAATCGAATCCACAGCCTTGTTTACACCAGGGAAACTGCTATACCACAGAGCTATACTTTGAACCTGAATTGCTTACGTTCTTAAAAGAGAGAAATCAAGGTCTGTAGGCCTAGCGCGGTGATGCAAACTGGGATTGGGATGAGGGGAACGTTCCTGAGACATAGGCGAGAAGGGCCTGATGGGGCTGGGAAGTGCCAGTGCAGGGTCCGAGAGAAGGCAGGGTTCTGCGGGCAGCCAGGCAAGGAGGCCCCTGGGGGTGGCCTGGTTCAGGGTGAGATTGTAAGCAAGTCCGTGCTGGATCCTTGAGATGCCACCCATCTGGGTGCTCTGGTGATACAAGCCTCAGGACAACCCGGGGCATGCGCACTGCATGGGTAGGTGTGGGGGTTACAGATCAAATAAGCACCCACCCTCCTCTGGGGAAGCAATAGGTCCCCCAAACCCAGCTGTACACCTCCATGCACAGCTCTCTTACCCCGGTGGTCTCCTCCCTTGGTCCTTGCTCCTTTTCCAGGCCTGGCTATGTGGTCACTTACCGGGGGTAAGCATCATGAGCTCAGCATCTTACCTCCTGCCAGGTATTTTCGTGTGTGTTGTCCTTTAAGATCCCCACAGTGGGCGTGGAGGCATCACAGCAAATTATTTCATAGATGAGAAAGCAGAGCTCCACAGTTTTGTGTTCTTCTCAGGGCAGATGGTTCTAGAACAAAGCTCAGGTTTCCAGTGACTGAGACCAGCTGGTTCCCCAGGTCCAAACCCCACCAAAAGCCTCTACTGGGAGTTTTGGTGAGGAAACCTCTCTGGGGTTTTCTGTTGCTGGTTCTGGACTGCTTTTCATTCTGAGTCCCCCTGCCCTCCTCTCTGGCCGTGGCTTGGGCTTTTCTCAGTGGCAGCTGGTGCTGAAGGAGGGCTCGGCTGTGCTTGGAAGGAGCCTGGGGAGGGCCTCTAGCACGTGTGATCTTTGGCAAGTTCCTTTGCCTTGCTGGACCTTGGTTTTCTCTAGGTTAAAACTAAGACCGGACTCCTTTCCTTGCTGCAGGGTTTTGTGATCTGATTCCAGATTATGTTCCATCACAAAGACAAGAGAGCTGTTGTTTTCAGACTCACTTCAAATGCACATACTAGAGGGGCACCCTTTGGACAGCAGAGCTGTGATCCAGGCTGGACAGGTTCATGGTATTGGTTCCTGGATTGGACAAGCCAAGATGTCTGCAGGGGAGTAGAATCATGGACCATGCTGATTTTTGAGTGTGAGAGCGCTGCCCTGGGGTGAAGGGTGCAGGGCAGGTAGGCAAGAAAACCTGAAGTTTCTGCCGCGTGGAGTGCAGGAGGAGGAGGTAGGGAGGAAAGAAACCTGGGTATGCCTGAGGGTCTATGCCTCCTCCTGAGAGGTTCTGAGCTGGGAATAAAGTGCTCATGCCAGGGGTGTAGGCACAGTACAGTGCTGGGTCGAATCTTAAGTGAATTGCCAGGAGCTTGGTATTCTGTGCCCTGAAGACCTAAGTTCTTTTCTCAGAGTGATTTTAGCTGGCACATGTGGCTGGGTGTGGTGGTTAAGGGCTTAGTTCAAATCTGAACTCAGTGATGCACCAGTGGGATTTCTTTAGGGAGCTCACTGAACCCGGAGCCTGTTTCATTGGCTGGTAGGAGGGAATCACTCCCCCTACCTGTGGCACAGTGCCCAGCACAGAGCTGGGCACACACTGAGACTTAGTATCTGCTAGCTGTGGCTTTTATTAGAGTAGTTTTTAGAAGCTGCCCCCTGGAGGACTTGGGGCACATGTCACCTCCGTGCTGTGTAGATGACTGTAGAGGAGATGGTGTCCTCAACAGGAAAAGGGCTCTGGAAGAGTTGAGCCCAATTAGAATGTGCCCCACTTTTCATAAAAGGGCCTCACCTCAATGACAAGCTACCCACTCCCGTTTCTGGATGGGTCTCAGTGAGTGAGAAGAAAGTGGGTTTTTCCTGGAAGGTGTGCTGGGAGTGGTGGCCTGGCCTTCTGGAGCCTTCCTACCCCATGGAGCAGTTAGTCTACACTCGGCTGTCTGTGGCCTGGACACAACTAATTGACCGTGGACATTCAAATTGGACATGTGGAAGGAGAGCAAAAATAAACCCATGGGGCCAGGCCAGAGGCTGGGAGGCCTGCAGGGTGCACATGATGACCAGGCAGAGAGAGGCTGAGAGTGAGGGGCTCTAGGGTAAGGGCCTGCTGCAGCCTGGGACAGAACCAGGAAGAGCAGTACTATGCTTGCTTGAGGCGTGGTCAGGGGAACACCACTTGAGATAGGGGTGCTTTTCAGAATTCAAAAGGTTCTTTCTGCCTCTTTCATGCTTCTGGGAGCACCAGGGAAGTGGCAGTTGGTAACTATCCCAGCAGGTACCCAGGGGCAGGAAGAGCAGCAGCTGTGCAGGGGAGGAACATGCCAGGGGACCTGGGTGTGCCTGTGTGGAAGCCATATTTCTAATTTTCTACAAGTCCTGTTCACAAGGTGAGTCGAGTTGTATTCTGAGCAGAGCCTTGGTGATACTAAATGAACAACATGCAAATGATGTGTGAAATAATATGCAAATTGGCATCTGTTATTTTTGAGTTAGCTTGTTGGACATTTTTGTTGAAGGACAAGAAGGGTTCTCCGTGTCAGATAAACAGGAAAGCAGGATGAAAAGACATTATAATCTCACAGAGGCTGCATGGGCCCTTACCCTTTGGTGCTCGTGGGTTCCCAATCTATTAGCCAACATGCACAAAGGCAGTTGTTTGGCGTTTAGCTTTAGACTGTACATGATGAAGCCTGTGATGGTGGTGGCTTCGCTTGCACAGGGTCACCCACTGAGCAGGAGGCAGAGGTCTGCTGACCAGCCCTGGCTACCTCTCCTTGTTGACCTGTAGGTGGCTCTGGACTGTGGGAAGCCCTGTGGGAAGGCAGGAAGATGACGTCCTGGGTGTTAATTCTGGCCCACCCCTTACTGCTGGGTTGCCTGAAGGCTTGGGACTCAAACTCTCTGAGCCTCAGTTTCCCCACTTACAAATAGGGATGCTGGCATTCATTGGCCTGGTGAATCATACTTGGTGATGGTTGGGTAAGTGGCTAGCGCAGTGGCTGGCACATCCTAGGCTGCCAGCAAATGACGCTTCCTCCTAGTGCCTCTGTCTGAGTTGGCACCTGTTTGCCTCCTTGCGAGGTTCCACCAGCAGGGATTTTTGCCAAGCCTTTTCTCCTTTTGGGGATTTCTGATTTTAACAAATTGGGACTTGGCCATTTTCTCTCTTTTCTGGCTTCCAGTGGGTAAGATGTTGCCTCCCCAAATAGCTCTGACACATGCAAATGCCTGGAGCCGATGTTACCTTCTCCCAAGGTGAGGGCTAGGGAAGCATGTGGCTGTTGGCCTGGCCACTGGCTCTGAGGGGCTGAGCGCCGACAGCGTTGGTGGGATGACAAAAGGCAGCTGAGGCGTGTGAACCCTGTGTGACATTACACTTGCCCTGAATGGCGGAGCTGTACAGACCAGCCGGGTGTAGCAGGGGAAGGCAGGACAGGGACTGTCCTCCTACAGAGTCCAAGGCTCAGAGAAGCCTTGTGACTTATCCAAGGCCACTCAGCATTCTAAGTGACAAAGGTGCAGCGGAATACAAGACTTGTTTTTTTTTTTGCAGTACTGGGGATCGAACTCAGGACCCTGCGCTTGCTAGGCAAGCGCTTATTCCACTGAGCTATATCCCCAGCCCGGAATACAAGACTTGTGGGTTTCAGCTCTTCCTTTCTTTTTCTTTTTCCACTCCCTAAACAGCATAGGCTCCAGGAGTAGTAAGGGCCTGTGTCCCTAAGGACTCGAGTCGGGTCTGGGCAGCGTGCTGCTTTCTCTGGGCTTCCTAAAGAGCTCAGGTTTTCACCACAGCTTTAGCTGGGTGGGCTGAGGCAGTGGCTTGTCTGAAATGAGGTCTTTTGCTTCCTTTTGCTGAGGGTGGAGCTGGAGGATTGAAAGTGGGACAGGCCTGGGGATTTAGCTCAGTGGTACAGCACTTGTGTACCGTGCTCAAATCCTTGGGTTCAATCCCCAGAGCTGCAAAAATTAAAACAATTTTTTCGTGTTTTGTGTGTGTGTGTGTGTATGTGTGTGAAAAAGAAAGTGGTACACACCTGGCCCCCAGGGGATTCTTATCTGTGCTGGTCACAGTGACCTTTGCCTTGGCTGTTTCTTCTGGGACCTCAGTGGCCCTGGGATCTTACCTGGTCTTTCACAGTGGGGTCCGTGGTCCCAGCTCCTCCCACTCTGGGCTGGACCTGGTGTTTGATTCTGCCAGGACTCTTTGCCCTGCTCCCCGGGAAGGGACGGTGCTGAGCCCGGGAGGAGGGCATTTTGGCACAAGGCTGGACCCATGCTGTCTGCCAGGGATCTTGAGATCCCTCAAGAGTGAAATGGAATTGATGAAGCTGAGAGCAAGTCTCCAGCGGAGGTTGACTCATGAGGGTTTCCTCGCAGGTGGCGGGTGGGATCATACATAATGCTTTGTCCCTGGCAGCCTGCAGAATGCACTGCTCTCCTAAAACACAAACTCCTGTCAAAATGACTCCAGGTTGACAAGGGGTCTTATTCAGGAGTTGGAAGAGGGGAAAGAGGGAGATGAGAGGCAGTGAGTATCTGTTAGGGGCTGGCTATATGCACTCCGTTCCTCATCTCATTACGTCCTCACAGCAATCACAAAAGGTGGATATGATCACCCCCATTCCACGGATGACAGACCTGAGCTCAGAGTGGTGTAGGGGTTTTCCCAGGAGCCGTGCAGCTGAAGCCTGGGGCACAGGTGGTAGTTGCCTTTCCAGATCATCTCCTGGATGGCCTCGCCCAAACCAAGAAGCTGTTCTGCTCCCCCAGATCTCTCCCCCAACCACTGCACCCCACCAATACTGGTGCCCACCCTGCCCTGTCAACTGCCTCCCCCAGAGCCTCAGTGCATGAGCCTTGCCGTAGGGCAAGGGTGTTGAGGGGGGAATGGGGCTGGGTCAGATTGATGCAGAGTCATGTGGACCTGCAGGAGCAGAGGTGGCACAGCTGGACTTGGGCTGGGGAAGGCCCTGGACCTGTAGGGCATTAGCAGCACAGGCTGTGCAGCCTTTGTGACAGCCCCTGCACTAGGCTGCGCCTAACCCCCAGGACACTGAGAATCAGTGTGTTGAAGGACTTCCCAAAGCCGCACCACTGTTGAGCACGTTGAGGAAATTGGCCTCTTTGGGCCCTCAGTCTCCAGATCTGTAAATGAGGAGACAGTGCAGGCTATGATGTGTATGATGTGAGTTTTATTTATTTATTTACCTATTTTTGGGGTACCAGGAATCAAGCCCAGGGCTTCACCCTTGCGAGGCAGGCACTGTGCCAGAGCTAAATTCCTGGCTCTAATGTGAATTTTAAAGGGGACAGACGAAACCACACCCACAGGGCCGTGATTAGGCCCACAAACCTGAGACTGAGGCTCCCTCCCTTCTGTTGGCTTCTCTGCCCTTCACCTCCCAAAGGCCCGTCTCACCTTTGCTTGAGTTGCCCTCCCTCTGAGTGTCCCCCAGGTGGCCCTGTGCTCCTCATCCACAGGCACAGTAGCTGGGCCTTGCAACAGCTTCATGCTGAGCACATTGAGGTTCCTGTCTTGGCTGTTGTGGCTTTGGGAGGTTGCTCCAACACATTGGTTCTTAGTGTCCTTGGGTGTGGGCTTGTGAGGACTGAATGAGATGCTGCTGTCATAGAGCATGTGACATGTGGCCCCTTGGGTAAATATCAGCTAGTTTGTGGGTGGAGAAAGCAGCTCCAGCCAAGACTGGGGCCACCTTGCTCTTTGGGCCTCTGTTTTGTGGTCCAGCGAATGGGAGCAGGGAGCTGGAGGAGGAGGGGGAAGATGGAGATTGTCGTGATGGCTCTGGGGAGTGCCTGTTATGGGTGGCTGTTGGAAGGGTGGCCCAGGAGGGTTTATCTCCCTGCCAAGTGAAAACCTGTGAAGGCATCGTGGCTAAGTAGATTTTCTCACTAGCGGCAGACAGCTGAGAGACAGGCCCTGCTGGCCAGCCACCCTCCCTGCTGCCTCCGCCCCACAGGCCAGCCCTTGGCAGGAGGCCCGTTTGTCTCCTGAACCCTCCTAGCAGCAGGGATTTAATTACTATAATGTAAGGAGCTGTGGCTCGAGGCCTTCTGGCAGAGGGGAAGCAGATTTGTCTTCTCACTGGGAGAATAAAAATCAATGAAAAGGAAAGGAAATGTCCTTCCCTTGAGGTGCCCAAGGCTGCTGGACTAACGGAGCTTTCCTGGGGTTGGGGGGAGAGGAGCAGGGCTGGCGGGGTGCACAGTGTTCAATTTAAGGACCTTGGGTGCTTGCTTTTGCCTTTCATAGGGTGACTCAGCTAAGCCGCCTCTGTTTTCTGAGTGATCCTGGCACCGCTTGATTCAGCAGCAATAAGTCAAGCACCTACTATGTGCTAGGCATTGTCCTTGAGCCAACATGTCCAGCTGAGGAGGGAGCCCAGGCATTGTACTCATCCAGTGAACAGTTACTGAACAACTACTGCATGCCAGCATATTAGTAAAGTACGGTGGGTAGAAAAAAATAGACAAAAATCATAGCCTTCGGGGAACTCATATCTTAGAAGGTGAACCTGGAAATAAATGATATCAGTTAATTATATATTATGTTTGAAGCTCTGTGAAGACAAAGAAAGCTGGATGAGCAGACAGGGGCTTTCAGGGGAGGGGATAATTTTAAATAAGAGCTCAGGGCAGGCCTTACGGAGAACCTGACCTTTAGTGAAAGGAGATTGGTGACACAGGCCGTTCTGTCACAGAAGCGGAAGTAGCAATGTCAGTGCCCTGGGTTAGGACCATGCTGGTCATAGTCTGTATAGCCCTGTCTAGCAAAAGTGAGCCACTTATGTCATTTAGGTTTCTTAGGAGCAATATTTAAAAAAAATAAGAAGCCAGGTGTGGTGGTGCACACCCATAATACCAGTGGTCTGGGAGGCTGAGGCAGGAGGATTGCAAGTCTAAGTCCAGATTGGGCAACTTAGTAACTTTGTAAGACTATGTCTCAAAATAAAAAATAAAAAGGACTGGGGATATAGCTCAGTGCAGAGGCCCTAGATTCAATCTCCAGTAACACACACACACACACACATACACACACACACACACACACACAGAGAAAAAGAAATCTGAAGTTAATGTTAGTATTTTTTACTTAACCTGATAGAGCCAAAATATTATAAATTTGATATGTAAGTAGTTTTAAATTATTAATGAAAAATTTGACCTTCTATTTTTTATACTAAATCTTTGAAGTCTTGTAGTAGATGTCATACATTTACAGCCCATCTCAGTCAGATACTAAAGGTTCTTTGGAAATACCTACTCTGTATGTAGGTTTTATTTTTAAATTTCTTTTTGCTTTTATTGCATTAGTACATGCTTACAGTCATGTTCACATTCCTCGTGTGGAGCCGGTCCGTGTGCATAGCACCAGTGAATTCCTTTCTTCATCCCCTCTTCCTTCCCCACCTCCTCCCTGCATCTCTTGAGCCCCTTCCCATCTGAGACAGATCTGCCTCCCTACTTCCTACTATCTGGCTTTGCTTTTGATTGATAATTTTGTTTTCTTCTAGAAGAGAAACTCTGCAATATTTAATCTCGTGTGTCTGATTTATTTCACTTAACGTAATGGTCTAGAGGTGTATCCATTGTCCTACAAATGACTGAAGTTTACCCTTGTTTATGGCAGAGTAGTAGTCCATTGTATGTTAATATCACATTTTCTTTATCCATTCTTCTGTTGATGGAATTACAGACTGCTTCCAGGATTTAGCTATTCTGAGTTGTGCTGCTATAAGCATGGATGTATGTGTATCACTGCAATATGGTGTCTTTAACTCAAGGAGATACCTAGAAGGGGGATCAAAGAAATGTCAAATGGAATGTCTAGTTTTAGTTTTTTGAGAAATTGCCGTACTGATATTGATAATGGTGTACTAGTTTACATTCCCACCAGCAATGTAGAAATACTCCTTTTCCCCCTGAAACCTCACGAGCATTTGTTATTATTTGATTTCTTGATGATGGTCATTCTTTCTGAGGTAAGATGGAGTCTCAGTCTTGTTTTAATTGGCATTTCTCAAATAGTCAGCAATGTTAAGCATTTCTTCAAGAATTTTTGGCCATTTGTACTTTTGTCAAGTATGTATTCATTTCACTTGGCCATTTTGATTGAGTCTTTTATTTTCTTGGAGTTCAATATTTTTGAGTTCTTTATATATTCTATTTTTTTTTTTTTTGGTGGTACCTGAAATCAAACTCGTGACCTCACACTTGCAAGGCAGGCGCTGTGCCACTGAGCTATATCCCCAGCCCTCTTTCTATAGTCTAGATATTAGTCCTCTGTCTGAGGAATAGCAGGCAAAATTTGGTCCCATTCTGTAGACTGTCTTTCATTCTGTTGGTTGTTTCTTTTGCTGTGCAGAAGGTTTTTAATTTGATACGATCCCATTTGTTGATTCTTGGTACTATTTCCTGTGCAGCCCCAGTTCTGTTCAGAAAGTTCATGCCTACACCTATGACTTCAAGAGTTTTACTTATTTTATCTTCTAGTAGGTTAAGTGTTTCTGTCTTTAACATTTAGGTCTTTGATCTATTTTGATTGTAGTTTAGTACTTGGTGAGATATATGGGTCTGTATTCAATCTTCTGCATGTGGAAAACCAGTTTTCCTAGCACCATTTATTAAAGAGACTGTCTTTCTTCCAGTGTATGTTTTTGGCCTCTTTGTCAAAGAGCAAATAATTAAATGTGTTTGGAGTTGTTTCTGCATCCTCTCTTCTCTTCCACTGACCTGCATGCATGTCTGTTTTTGTGCCAGTACCATGCTGTTTTTGTCACCATGGCTTTGCAATATAACTTCAAATCTGGGATTGTGATGCCTTTGCTTTCCTCTTGTTACCAAGAATTGCTTTTGATTTTCTGAGTCTCTTCTGATTCAATATAAATTTTAGGATCATTTTCTTTAGGTCTGTGAAGAAGGCTGTTGATGTTTTCATGGGGATTGTATTAAATCTGTGTATCAATTTTGGAAATACGGACATTTTGACTATATTGCTTCTGCCTATCCAGGAACAGGGAGTATCTTTCCATTTTCTGTGTCTTCTTTGATTTACTTTTTTCAGAGTACTGTAGTTTTTGTTGTAGAGCTCTTTTATTTTCTTAGGTTAATTCCTAAGTATTTAATTTTCTTTCTGCTATTGTGAATGCTATTTTTTCCCAATTTTTTTTTAATGGGTTCATTATTAGTGTACAAGAACACTTCTTATTTTTGTATGTTGTCTTTGTATCATGCCACATTACTGAGTTTGGTTACTAATTGTAAGATTGTTTTGGGTTTTCTGCATAGAGGATCATGTCATCTGCAAATACATATCCCCTTTATTTCTTTCTCTTGCCCAATTGCTCATTCTAATGTTTTAAATACTATGTTGACTAATAGTGGCAATGGCATCTTTGTCTTGTTCCTGATTTTCGAGGGAAAACTCAGTTTTTCCTGATTAAATGCGATGTTAGCAGTAGGTTTGTCATCAGTGGCTTTTGTCAGGTTGAGATAAGGTCCTTCCATAGGATTTGCATAATTTATAGTTAAATAAACACCCAAGTGGTTGCAAATACTGAGGTTTTCCAATAAGTGAATAGTGCATCAGTTTTTAAATTAAAATTTGACAGTAAAATGCACGTGAAGATCAGTTGCACAGATGGCATTGCAAGGGCTCAGGAGATGACATGGGCTGTGTCTGTGCACTGGAAAGATAGTTTTCAGGGCAGGTAGGGTGCCTGTGGGGCTGCCTGTTGAACAGGTGAGTGATGGGTGCTTGGAGTGATAGGGGGAGACGGCACCAGAGGAGGCAGGACAGACTCTGCAGGGCTTTGTGGATACTGTGGGGAGAAGATAGCAGGTGGAGGGCTGTAAGGGTTCTGGGTGAAGAGTTGGAAACAGGCAGGGGAGCCCCGCAAGAGGCTGTTGGGACAGTCAGGTGATGCTGGTGGTGGTTCTGGCCTGGGTGGTAGCCTTGAGATGGTAAGAAGGGGACATTTTGAAGTGAGGCATTGCAGGAGACTTTGGTGAATGAGGGAGGGGCAGGTGGTGAGTAAAAGGCGATATTGAGGTTGAAGATAAGACTTTTGGCCCAAGTAATTGGAAGGAGAGAGTTTCTGCTCATTGAGTGGAGAAGACTGTGGGGGAAGCTGTTTTTGAGGGAAGAGAGAGAGTTTGAGGTTGGACTTGTTGGGTCTGAGGTATGTGGGTGTCAGTATAATCTGGGTAGAGTGTGCCCCACAAGTTATGAGAACAGCCCTGGAAGCCATGGAAAGCTTTGGCCTGGGCCCCTATCTGTGACAGAGGGCAGTTCATGGTAAGGCTGGCTGGACACCTTTGAAAATTTGCACGTAAATTTTCTGTCTCCAGCACCATGCTGTTCACTCCTCAAAGGTCCTTGGCAGTTGCTGGGGTCCTCCTGCATCAGACTGCCCTCCAGGTCCTAGCTCTCTCCCATGCACCTGCCTGAGAGCTGCTGGATAAAGGGAGAGTCATAAATGGTCAAAGTTCTCCCAGCGGGACTGAAAGGTCTAACTGTATGGAAAGTTACTGAAATAATATAAAACACTAAAGATGCACATTCCTGCTTTTGCAGCACCTTCAACTCCATAGGGCATGTGGAGGGAGGGATCTACAAGCCTGGAAAGGAGGGATAGTCACTGCAAGGCCTCAGAGGTGGGATGTAAGGTCCAGATGTTCAGATCACCGGACTCACGTTTAACCACAACGTCACCCAGCACTCAAAGGTGAATTGAGTTCCCAGGGCTCTTCCAGATGACTTGGAAGCCACTGAACCTGTTTCCTTTAAACTGGGAGGCGAGTGAAGGAAGGGAGCAGGAATGGTTTCTAAGATACTTTTCTTTGCCAGGCATGGTGGTGCATGTCTGTAATCCCAGCTACTCAGGAGGCTGAGGCAGGAGAATTGTACCTTTGAAGCTACCTTGGGAATTTAGCAAGACCTTCCCCCCTTCAAAATAAAAAGAATAAAAGGGGCTGGGGATGTAGCTCAATGACAGAGTGTCCCTGAGTTCAGTCTCTCAGTATCAGAAAAAATATCCTCTCCCAACTCTCCAGTGTCTGGCGCTGAGACCTGGACCCAGAGGTTGAGGGATTGCGAGCCGTGGACCAAGGACTACTTGACTTGGGAAGCCCAGGGCTGCTGGACATAGGTCTTCTGACCAGGCTCAAAGCTCACTTTCACTGGCTGCATGACTTACGTGATTTAATTGCCAAATCTGTCCACCTGCTGCATGGGGGCGATGGGGCTGCCTTGCAGGAGTTCTGTGACGTCGAGTGACCTTAATCCACTGACACTTAGTCAGTGTTGATTCCTCCTCACATGTGGGATCTAGGGAAGGCATGTGAACAGGCCACTCTGCCCTGGCAGTGGAGGGAGATGGTGCAGAGGGGACCTCCGAGCTGGCTGAGGGCTAGAGAGGAGGATGTGTAGGAGAGAAGAACAGGTAGGAGGTCTCTTCCTTTTCATGAAACCTGAGGGCTTTGTAGGATATAACTGGTCTTTGGATCAAAGATTCTCAACCAGGGTGCTTTTGCTCCCCAGGGAGACATTTAGCAAAGTCTGGAGATGTTTTGTCATCCTAGCTAACGGAGGGATGTTGCAGGCATCTAGTGGGAAAGGCCAGGGATGCTCACTGCAACAAAGGGTTTCCTGGCCCCGGATGTCCACGGGGTGAGTTTGAGGGAGGCTGCGTTAGGTGACTCATTCTCACAGGCTCGTCACAAGGACAAATGAGCAGATGAACGAGGGTGCTGTATCACCTGCAGCTCTGCCCCTCCCGCCCCTTTCCCAAGGGGCAGCCCTGTGTCATCAGGGGCCAGGGTCAGGAGAGTCCAGGTGCTGACGCTTCAGGCCTCTGTGAGGTTCTTCCTTTCTGGTCTCTTGTCTTTTACTCCTGGGAAGTCTCATGTGTGAATGGGCGAGGCAGGGACCACGTGGGAGCCCATGTGGGGAAAATGCTCTGTCCGCTGGGATGTACTGGGAACAGGAGGCAGGGTATGAGGGACCTGGTAGCCCAGTCCTGGGAGAGGGCTCTGGAAATGCTGCCCTGCTCCCTGTGAGGTCACATCACATGGCTATCCTGCCTGGTCTGCTTCATCTTGCCTCTTGTTTTTTGTTTCCTTAAACAGGTGGAGCTGAAGTCTCCATGTGGGGAGATGAAATGTGCAGGAAAACGCAGGGCTATTATTTCTGTATGCGTGAGTGGGAGAGAGAGCCTGCTGAGTGGCAGGTTTCCCAGAGGGGTGGGGAAGCAGAGGGTGCCAGCCAGGGCATTGCTTGAATCCTTTGGAGGTGAGTAGGCCAGGACTCACCTCATGAGTGGCCACCATGCTGAGCCAAAGACCAGCACCCTGGAAAGATAGGACTTGCTATCAGGGAAGATCTGAACCAATACCTTGAAGCTTGAGGATGTTTACTGGGAAGAATTTCACTGCTGCTCCTTCTGTGCCAAGTGCTGGCCCTGGAGATGTTGGGGACACAGAGCTGGACAGCATACGATGGAGGGTGTGTAGGCTGCCATAACTCAGAGGCAGGCAGACTGGGATGAGTGCCATACAGAGGAACACCATTACGCCTGCCTGGCTATTACTGTCCGGAGGCTTCGTAGAGGGATGGGGACCTGAGCTGTGGTTTAGGGCTTCATGGGGCAAAAAGGGTGTTTCTGAGTAGAAGGAACAGTAGGGACAGAGTGCCAGGCTTTGTAGGGGGCAAAGGAGGCAGGGTTTCCTGGAAAAGCAGAACAGAAAGGATCAGGGGACCCTGTTTGTGGGGGCTTCTTAGACCAGGCTGAGGAGTTGGCACTTTGGCTCAAAGGCATCTGGAGCCCAGGAAGGTGCCCGAGCAGGGCGTCGGTGTGGTGTCGTGTGGCCACAGCACGGAGGACAAAAAGGAGAAGGCTGGGAGCAGTGCTGTGCTCTTCTCTATGGAAGAGAAATGAAGGCTGTTGCAGCTGGAGGCGATAGGAAGGGAAGACACGGGGACAGCTGGGCACACCCCTGAATATCTGACCCTAGGTGAGGCAGGATGTGAGTGCTGTGCTTGGTCACCCATGGGCCTGCTCAAAATCCAGCCCTTCCTTGGAGGATGGGAAGCAGTCAGGCAACTGCCGGCTCTGGAGAACGGGGTGGCCTGGTCCCCACACCAGCTGGCACCAGTGCCTTGGCTGGGGGTGGGCTCCTTCTAGGATCCCTTACTGCTGGCTTCTAGCAGGCCCAAGGGAGACGGCCTACACCATTTTCCCTCTTGCTTGCAAAGCTATGGGAGGAATGGTATAGGAGAACCGCAACAGCACGCTGGAACCAGCCGCTCTGAGGCGCACGGCAGTGCATGGGCAGTACGTGGCCGGACCAAGGACAAGTTGCCTGCTCTCCCTGAGCCCTGTGTGTATGAAGTGGAGATATGGATGCTTCGTCTTGGGGTGGTTGTGGGAGAAGATTAAATATGAACACAGGTGTGTGTTCTTGGCTGAGCCATGGGTGCTGTTCTGATTTGCCAAGATGGGGTTGATGAAGGACTAGATATGATAGGTGGGGAGAGGCAGGCCTGGCTTGCCTTTAAAAGAGATGAAAAGCTGGGAAGCCACTGAGGTGGTGGTTCCATGTTGGGTGTGATGGCTTTGAAGGACTGAGAGGAATCCTGGGAGGAAAAATGAGGCCTTCCAACCTGAGGCTCCCGTGAGTGATCCTACTGTTTACCTCAGGATCCATGTGCCTGGCCAGCCTCCAGCTGTGCTGGCATTGTTGGTGACTCCTCTTGGTCCTCAGTGCCTCCCCTGCCATGGCATTTCCCAGAGGCTCACTGGACCTCTGCCCAGGGCTCCAGCTGGGTCCTGATCCAGCTCAGGCTCTGGAGAGAAGTGAACCCTGGATTTGACACCACTGACCTGATGTTCACCCTGGCTCTGCACCTTTCCTCTCAGTGTGACCTGGATGGATGTGTGCGCTCTCCGAGGGGCAGCACCCTCCTGCCCAGAACCAGGGTGGAGATGCTCCTGGGGTCATCAGGAGAGGATATTATGATGCCAGCTCCGTGCCTGGCATGTAGGAGCCTCTGAAGATGTGCCAAATAAATATGAACAGGTCAGGCAGGGGCAGCGGGGACTGGTGGGTAAGACATGGTCTGAGGGGAAGCCAATCTGCAGGGATGTGGCAGTGAGGGGCCAGGCAGACCCAACTCACCTCCCTGGGATCTCCATTGACTGCTATCTGTGTGGCAGTGGCGGTGGAAGTTTGGGCCTGGGAACTGCCCTGAGGCCCATGTCACAGCACAGTGAGGGATGGCCTGGTTGGATCCACAGCACCAGCAACCTGCAGAGTCTGTAATCAGCGCTCGTCTCTCCTTCATAGGCACAGTAGGTCCCCAAAGGGCAGTCCCCAAATGCTTTGACTACCCCCAACTGTGGTAGCACAGAGACGTGGAGCTTCAAAAGGTCAGGCTTTCTCTCTGCTCAGACGAAGGGACCACTGAGGCCAGGTGCAGCCCTGCGGCACTGGCGACAGCCAGCTAAAGGCTCTGGTGCCAGAGTGGTACAGGGCTGTCTATTCTCAGAGCAAATAGTGACAGGGAATGTTGTCTGTACAGAATGTAAAGAAACGAGTAAGACCGAGTCAGTCTTACTGTCATCATGCCCCAGCACCTCTGAACAGGGCAGTGATAAAACCCTGTTCCTGTCAGGGGCAGGTGCTCCCCCAGCATGGAATGCGGCTGCCTCTGCATCCTCCTGGAGAGCACTGCGGTGGCTGTAAATATCAGGAAGGAAACAGAGCCCTGGCAGAGGGAGCCCTGATGATCTGGAGAACAAGCCCGTGCTGATTGCAGTGGAGGCTTGGATTTGGGGCCTGGAAGACCAGGGAGGAGGAGGGGATCTCACCATGCAGCAAGGGCAGAGGAGCAGGGGAGGCGGTGCAGGGAGTGGAGGTGACAGCTGTGGGCTCTGGATGGGAGAGGCATTGTCCAGGCCCTTGGGCATAGGCAGAAGAAGGTGTATTCTATCTCTCTTGGGCTTGCTAGGAAGGCAGTGCTGAGGGGTTTGGGGAGTGCCCCTGGTCAGGAATCTGGTGCTGGCTGGTGCTGGCTGGGGTGGGCACCATGCTACTCTACTCTGTGGGACCAGTAGGCTTCTTCCTGTTCTCCGAGAAGGCCTGGCCTCTTGATCAGGGGAAGAAAGGACCCAGGGAGGTCCTCTGGGTGTGGGGAGGGTGGGATTTATATTCCCCTACCCTTGATGCAGAGATGTGCTGAGGACCACACTGACCCCTTTTAGAGGAGTATGGCTATTATTCAAACAGGTTTCTTTGCAGGGTATGGAGGGCCTGCTGTAGAGGGATTGTGGGAACATCTTTCCCCAGATTGGAGGAGGCTCAGTGGGTGTGCAAGAGGGCAGGCGTGTCCCTGGTGCTGACTGAGCAGTGTGTGTGTGTGTGCTCGCTTGCATGCTTGGGCACGTGGCATCTGGCACTGTTCAACCCCTTTCCTAGCTGAACTCTTAGTTGACCTTGTGCTATAGCAGCAATGCGGAAGCAGACATCTGCAGTCCCTGGTGCACCCGAAGGTGTGTGGTAGTCAAGGTGGACCTCAGTGGTGACCCTATGGTGAGAAGATCAGAGACCTTTGGACTTGGGGGTACTAGAGTCCCTCTTCTGGATCTGCTCCCAAAGGCAAGTGCATCTGGTTCCTTTTGGAGCCCATCTGGAACTGGGAAGTGGGCTGACTGGTGGGTTGTCTGGGGCTCCTGAGGCTGAGCAGCCAGGCTAAGCCCAGCCCACAGGCAATTCCGAGAAACTTGTGGCACTGTCAGAGCCTTGGCTGGATGCTGAGGAGTTGGCAAGAGATAGTGCAGGAATCACAAACAGGTTTTATCTGAGTGTCAACTCTGAACAATTGGTACCAGCTGCCAGAAGGGCTGTGATGGGAAGATTCTGAGGTGCTATTCTGAGCTGGGTGGGAAGCATGCTATGATTGATTTGTGATGCCTGTCCTGGCAAGGAGATAGGGCACAACAGAAAGGTGACTGATTTGTTATATCTGTCCTGGCAAAGGGGTGGGGGCAATGGCAAGGCACTTGCCAACTCTGGTGTAGTGGGAATACAGAGAGTCTAGATTTGATTATTGGTGAATAAGTCTCCCTTGAACCCATTTCCTCACCACTAAATGGTAACAAAATGCTGTCCTTCCAACCCATGAAGCTTACTGTGGGCCTTGGATTCTTTTTTCTTTGGTACCAGGAATTGAACTCATGTCCTTGTGCTTGCCAGGCGGGCACTTGTGCCAAGGAACTATATCCCCGGCCCTGGGCATTGATTCTGATAGTGGGATAAAAGCAATTTGTAAAAAGACTTAAACAGGGATAAAAATGCAGAGTGAGGATTTTGCTATTGAACCATCCACCAATCCAAAGGGATTTCATAATAATAAAATCCGCAGTTTGTAATTCCTCTGCTCCACTGGGCACCATGAGATAGCCTGAGTGTGCATGGCCCTTGGTGACATCATACATAACTGGTATGTTATCTGGGACCCTGGCCCTGATAGACTCTTGGCTCAAGTGTCAACTACATGTCTGGTCACTTTCCTGACAGGAAGTCACTTTGTTACTGCCATGGACTCTCTCCCTAACTTAAGATTTGGAGACCATTACCATGTTTAATGAGAAAAATAACATCTCTCTGTAGAACTGTGTCTCTGACTCTCCACTAAAGGTAGCAAAATTGCTTTATAAAGTCTAAAAGCCTGACAAGAGCACGTATTAATAACGCATGAATTATGCAAATATGTATGTAGTCATTTGATTTGCATAATAGAGGGGGTGGGGGAGAGCTGGGGAGGGGATAGTGTGTGGGGGGTGAGGGAGCCTGCCCAGATCTGTGCATACTGAGGGACTCCACTCACCCCTGTGGGTGAGCCTCCTCCTCTGAACCCCTGCTGGTGCTAGGATGGTCCTGAGCCCTTCCTGCTGGCCTGCTGTCTGTCACCCAGCACCCTCCCTCTAGTGGGTGGCCACCCAGGCAGGCTCAGAAGGCCCTCTGCTTACTTCTTGTGCAGAGCTGGCTTCATTAAACCTACAGTTGCCCCTCCATGTGCACACAGCTTTCCTGAGAAGTCCCTGGGGTCATTACTTCTCCAATGTCTGTCTTGCCGAGGCGTTGCACTATGTTAAATGTGACTGGAATTGAAACTATTGCCAAGTGCCTTGTCCTCAAGCTCCATGGGAAGCCAGTGGGGGTCTGGAGCGGAGAGCCACCACTGACCCCTCTCTCCTGCCTGGGTCCTCTCTGGGCACTTCTGGCCCTAGCTTTGACTCTGACTTCAGATTCTGTATCCAAAGGCCTCCACCTTTTTTTTTTTTGTCCTTTGGTACTAGGGATTGAGCCCAAGGCTCCTTCACTGAACTATATTTCTAGTCCTTTATATTTTATTTTGAGGTAGAGTCTTGCTAAATCACTAAGTTGCCCAGGCTGGGCTTGAACTTGAGATCCTCCTGCCTCAGCCTCCCAGAGTGCTGGGATTACAAGTGTGTTCATCACCCTAGGCTAGGTTCCCCTCAGCCTCCCTGAGCCCTCGCTAATCTTAGGGCTTTGGATCTAATAAGGCTGAGGTTTGGACTGAAGGTGCTTGGAGACTTAGCCCAGTGGGTCCTGCCTGGAAGCCTGGGTGGGGAAAGGCTGAAGCATGGGGAGTGTCCAGGCAGCTGGTGTCTCCAGAAAGCACTAAGTCTCTGGATGGGGCGGCCCCTTGTTCCAGGGAGCGAGCAAGGTGGAGAGATGCAAGGAGCCAGCCCTGATTGGGGTGGGCAGGGAAGGGATCAAACTTCTCCAGAGTAGTTCCTGGGGAGTTGGTGGTGACTGCACATCTGCGGACAGGCTAGCACTCGGTTCAGCCTGGCATAGACATAATCAAGAAGCGCCCAGAGTTAGGGCCTGGCTCATGACACACCCTAGGACCACAGTACAATAAAAGCACCCATGGCTTTTATGTATTGAGCTCCTGCTGTAAGTACCTGGCCCTGTGCTAAGCTTGTTGATGTGTATCATCTCATTAAGACTTTATGATGATCTCATGAAATCACTGCCCTTGTCACCCCATTTTATAGATGAATACTTTGAGGCTTGGTTGAATAGTCAGGAAGTAGCAAGCAGGGTTCTAACAGAAGCTTCTGATGGGAAGCCCATTCTCTGGGGCCCATGCTCTGTGCCTGTCAGTCAGACCCAGACCTTCCCCTCCGGCCTCAGGGACAGGGTGTGAGCTGATGTGGGGTACAGGGGCATGACAGAGATGGGGAGAGGACAGAGCCAGAACACAGAAGTACAGAGTTGTGAACTTGCTTCCCCAGGAGGTCGTGGCTGGCCACAGCAGGGAAGGATCCTCAGAGGGGTAGAAGCGGCAGGTCTGGGGTCACAGGGCTGCCCTGACCCTGTCTCATCCGAGCTTGGGGCTGTGGAGGACAGGGCTGGGAGGATCCACCTAGACTACTGGGTCCTGCACCACTGTTACACAGAGGAAGACTCTGAGGCTCGGAGAGGAAAGTGACCTGCGTGAACTCACATAGCCAATGAAGAACGGGAGCTTGGAGATTCAGGCTCAGAGCGCTCCTGATGTTGCTCCTGGGGTGCCCCGAATTGTGGGTCTGCACTCTCGTTTCCTGCAGGCCTGGCTGTGCTCTAAACCCGGCCAGGGCTTTGTCCTGAATGGATTTGAAGCAGCACTGTCGACGAGGCAAGAGTCGAATCTGCTGATCCCGTTAGTGCTCGGCAGGCCCCTGACTCACTGAGCTGCCCGCCTCCTCCCAGCACTGCCCTCACGCTTGCACCTGGCCTGGTCCTTGCTCCTGCTCATGGCAAATGTGCCTGAGGGAAGGACCTGGTGCTACACAGATCTGGAAGATTTTGTGCAGAAAGTCAGGAGCGAGGGGGTGCCATGTTGGAGTCTCGGCAATGTGAACCCCACTGCATATAAGCTGTGTGGCTTCAGGCCAGTGACCAACCTGAGTTCAATTTCCTTATGAATAAGTGGTTGATAATAGCACCTCCCTCAGGGGTTCCAGACCTGGCTACGTTTTGGAATCACCTGGAGATCTTTAGAAATGATGGATGCCTGCTCCCCAGCTTCTCACCTTCTGACTTCATTGGCCTGCTGTGCAGGCTGGGCCCCTGGCTTTTCAAAAGGTTCCTGGGTGACGCTGATACTAACATGCAGCAAGGCTTGGGGACCATGGTCCCGGGGTTTGTTGCTGGATGAAAGGAGAGGATGAGGCACCTGGGGAGAATGTCATACACGGAGGTGGTTATCGTTTCTCTCCCTGCCTCTCACTCTAGTTAATGCAGGGATCTGGTGGGGAGGGAGGGTTTTCTTTTCTTTTCTTCCCTCCCTGCTTCCTTCCTTCCTTTATTTATTTATTTGGCAGCACTGGGCATTAAACACAGGGCCTTCACACTGAGCTACCTCCCTAGTGGGTAGCTCACTATTTCTTTATTTCTTGTATTGAAACAGGGTCTCATTAAACTTGCCTAGGCTGGGTTTGAGTTTGCAGTTCGCCTGCCTCAGCCTCCTAAATTGCTAGGATTATAGGCATGTGCCATTGCCCCTGCCTGGGTTTTCATTTCTACTCCATGATGGGTCTATCTGCCCCTCAAGCAGCTCTGGCCAGTCTTTAACCAGAAAAGTCCTCCCTTGCCCCATTGTAACCTCAGCCACTCTAGTGCCAGCCTTGGTCTTGCTGACAAGTGTGAAGGCCCTGATTAGTTCGGGGGCAGAGGGGAGTCAGAATGTGCTGTGTTCAGTAGCAGGTGGGTAGCGCCCACCTCCCCTTGCCCCATGGCTGACAGTGCTGGTATTTAGTGCCCACTCCAGCTGTACTCAGTGGCCTGACCTAGGGGTCAAGGGAGGGTTTTGGGGACAGAAGTGGCAGAGGGGCTGCTTCTTCTAAACTCTCTGCTCTGCTCTTTGGCACAGGCTGAGGCTCTGCTGAGGTGAGGGAAGACACATTTCCCCAGATTCCTCAGCTGTCCTGACAGGAAGTTGTGCATCACTATGGGCTGACAGGAAGGAAATGGCTCTGCTGCAGGAAAGAAAGACTTCTGACTGGGCTCAGGGAAAAGGTGTCTGCTTGGAGAAGCCATTTCCTCCGCCTAGGAGGACTCTCTCCCCTCAGGCTATTTCCCTGTTTATTTTCCTTTGAGTGACAAAGATTGGATCCAGCTAATGAGGAGCAGCAAAAGGAAAGTGAGAAGGGGCTGTGAGATTTCGGGAGGGGGAGCCTGGCGGCTGGAGGCGGGGTGCAGCCCTGAGCTCTCATCAGCCTCTTTCCTCCCCAGCTCCCTGCTTTGGGGAGCTGTAAGGTGACAAAGCATTTTGTGATCTCACCTGCCACTTTCTCCTCCATCTACCAACCATACCTTTGCAGCAAATGCTTTTGATTTCTATTTCTTTTACCACCCAAAAAACCCACAGTGAATCTTTTAATAGCACAAGGCCTTTTGGAGCCTTAACCAATCAGTCGCCAAATCCTATCCAAAGTGCACTCAGAATAGACGCTTTTAATAAAATGCATCACCTTTAAGCCAGCAGAAACCTATGAAATTTGTACATTTCTTTTAAAGCATCTCTACAAATTTTACAATATTGAAATAACCACCCAGTGACCTTTCAGGAAATACTAGATAAATTGCAAGAGATAAATAGGTAAATCAAATAGAGTGAGGATAATTTCCAGGGCCTTTCCTGGCAGCTTCCCAGGCTGGGGCCTAGAAAACCAATCCCTTGGGCCTCCGCCCCAGTTCTGAGGCCTCCCCTGCCCCGCAGACCGGGCTCCTCACCCTGCTCCTGGCAAGGACCTCCCAGCCACAGTGCCCTCAGAAAACCTTAGGCAGCTTTGACAAGCAGCCCTGGTATATGGTTCCCATTGTGTTTGTCTGCATTTTGTCACTCAGAACACTTCCACTGGTGGCCAGAGCCCCTGGAAATGCTCTTGCCGGTGGCTGAGGGCTGCTTCCCCAGGGCAAGTGGCAGGGAGTCCTTGGTCTTGCTGGTGAGAGCTGAGCTGGGGGCTGAACCCGTTGACTTTCCCATGGAATATTCTCTGTGCCCCAGCCAGCCTTGATCTCTTGGTTGTGACTGTCACTTTGTGACCACCTGAGGTGACCTCTGGAGCCATTGGCCTTACTGTGTTTCACATAGGGACCTTCCCTCCCTACTGGTTGCTGGTGTTTGGAGCTGTGAAGCAGGGGTAAAATCCTCTGTGTAGTTTGTGTAGGGAAAGCAACTGGAAGGCAAAGGGTTTGTAAAATTACATCCCTTAGACCCCTCCGAGGGTCTCCAGAGACTCAGTGCTCCTCTGGGTTGTGGAACTGCTCCCCTCTGGTTTAGGTTCTCAGGGCCTCGGAGCAGTGATGGGGCAGTGGTGCTGCTGTGCTTCCTAGAGACGCCATGGTCCTGTGTTAATGGGCTCGTGGCGTGGGTAAGTGAAGGTGGTCTCCAGCCTGTCTGCTTTGCCATCACTGTCTGGCGGCCTGTGCCAGCCTCAACAGGAGGGGATACCTGGGTCCCTGAATCTCAGTTGCTGTTTTTCCCATGAAGTTATCACTTCACAATAAGGATAGGGAGGAGAAGAGCATCTAGGTCATAGTGTCCTGTAGGCGAAGTAGCTTCAGGGGCAGTGAGGCACTGTCAAGGCAGCCCAAAGTTCATTCACTCTTTAAGTTGATAAGTGATTCTACAAACATTAATGGAGTTTCTCTCACACCAGGCACTATGCTGGGGCCAGGGACTGGGGGAGAGGGAGAGTTACAAAGATCTGGCTTCTGCACCCAGAGAGTTCAGGCCTGGTGAGTAGAAGCCAGATCACTTAGATTGCCTCCCAAGGAGGCTGGGCCACGTGTGGGAGGAGGTAGCTCCTGGAGGGCAACTCAGGGGAGCTGGCTTCGAGAGGGAGCTGCGTCTGAAGTCTCACTGGGAAGGTGTTAGGCAGCAGGGTAAGGTCCTCCTTGGCTCTGCAAACATATGCAAGGGCCAGAGGAGCAAGCAGTGCTGTGCCTTTCAAAGGAGTGGGGCTGGTCACAGTCTGGCTGGAACTCATGGAGCTGTGGGGCTGGAGAAGTGGGCAGGGCTGACCACAGAATTCCATTTGGCCCAGGAGCTGCAGGAGCTGCAGAAGGTTTGAAGGAGCAGGGTGGTGCCATTTGTGTATTATGTGCCTCAAGGGTGTGGTACGGGGAGCTAGAGTCTAGCTCTTGATTCTATATCTGGATCTCATAGCTGAGTGACAGTGGCCACATCTGGGCCTCAGTGTCCGAGCCTGTAAGATGTGAGGATGCACTGCTTGTCCCAGCCCTGACATTTTCCCACCCATGATCACCTCCCTCTTTGGCCCCCACACCATTTGTCCTGTACTTGTCTGTCCACCTGACCCCTGGCTGTCCCACTGCAGTGAGCAGCTGGTGGCAGCTGCAGGAAGAGGGGGCGTCCTTCTGACCCTGCAGTCACTGAAGGTTTGGCCGCTTTTCCCAGCTGGCCAGGAACACCTCCTTCTCCCACCCCAGTTCACACCCCTCAGCCCAGCTGGGTTTCTTCAATGAAACAATCCATTCCCCTGGGCCTCCACCCCCTTCCCACCTGGCCCCAAGTGACAAGTGGCAGCTGATGCGAGGTCGCCACTGGGTAGCGAGTGACATTTGTGTGGAGAGATGACAGTTCATTTGGCCATCATAGTCTCTTTCCTCTGCTCTGACCCAGGCATGGCTCTGTCTTGGTCATCTGTGGGGACCACCCTGGCTTGTTCTGCCCAGGGACACCCAGAGCTGCCGGTGTAGGAGGCCTCAAAAAGAGCCGCAGAGAAGATGTGTCCCCCACAGGCATCATGCACCCTGGTGCCTCTCCAGCGCCCGAGTTCGCTCTGCATCTCAGCTCTTCCAGGGCGAGGAACCAGAAGGGGTTGGCTTGGCTTTCTGTTTTCCTATAACTTTAATCACAGCTGTTAGAGTTAAAGGATTAAACGGTGGGCTCTAAACAGATAAATACCTGCTTAGTCAGTGGGATGAGGAAATTAAAGGTGGATCAGATATGTAGTAGAGTAATTTGCTTGGTTCTTTGCTTGGGATCATGGCATGGTATTGCACTCACTCATTCATTCATTAGTCATTTATTATGGGTCAAGGTCTGTGCCAGGTGATGGGGACAGAAAGGTGGAGAAGATCTAGACCCTCAGCCAGAGTCTGGAGTGACCACTCAGTGGGTATCCCGGGGTTATGCGACCTCAGAGACTACAGCACAGCTTCACATTCTGCCTTTTAGCTGGCAATCTTTTTTTCCTTTCCTGTTTTTTATTCTTTTAATTTTGAGACAAGTGCTCCCTAAATCACTGAATTTCCGTCTGGTCTTGACTTTGCAATCTTCCTGCCTCAGCTTCCCAGAGTGCTGGGATTACAGGCATGCGCAACTAGGACTGGCTTGGCTGGTAGTCTTAATGCCTGTCCCTGGAAAACACAAATAGTGCAAAAGGGAAACATGTGGGTGAGGAGAGTGAGATGAGGGTGGAGGAAGAAACAGAGATGGGAGAAAAGAGGTAGTAAATTTCCCCCAAGCAGGTCTCCAGTTCTATCAAAAGCGCTAAGGATGGAAAGGCTCACCTTTTCTCTCTGCTTTGCCTGTCACTCCTGCTTGTTGCCTCAGTTTCTCCTTATGTAAATTGAGGTTTAGACTGCTAGGAGACCTTGGGGATCTGTTTAGAACCAGCTTCTCTTAGCAGAAGGCCCGATAGGTCTGGGGCAGGGGTCCACACTAAGTAGGAAACCCAGTGTTCCTCCAGCTTCGACTCCTCAGCGTGGAGGAAGACCCAGATTTGGCCAGGGGGAGCCCCTTGGTCTCTTCCTCCCATGAGAAGTAACTTCTGCTGTTAGCTCTGCTGGATGGCAATCTGAGTCTCCACATTTGCATATTTTTCTGATCTGGATAAACTCTTTGGGCAGTTTCTTAATTTTTTGATTTTCTGTCAGGATTGGTCTGGTCCATCTCTGGCTGTCTCCTTGGCAAGTGGCTTTGGGGGCTGCCCCGTATGTGTGGCCACCAGGTTATGTCAAACTACATAGCCTGAGGGTCACAGTCCAAAGAGCGCTTTACAGTTCACATTCATGGATCTATAGAGAAGATTTGGACATGTTTTGGCCATGTGGCATTAGAAGAATTTGGGTTCTCACTAGGTAATTGTTTTAAAATGCCGAGGCTTAGTTTTTCTGCCCTTAAGATGGGAGTGGCCTCTCTATCTCCCAGGGATCAAATAGGAAAATGTGCCAAAAAACACCCCCCCCAAACCTTTGTAAACAGGAAAGCCCTCAACTGATGGCCAGGACACAATGATTCAGTAGCAAATGTATTCTGAAATTCAGCCCTCTCGAGGGCTGTAGCACCCTCTGTACTGAAAACTTGGAGCCACCAAGCATTAAAGCAGGTTGTGCACATGACTGTGATTGTCCATAATTGATAGAATAAACCTTAAAGTTGACATATCACTGTAATGAATCCAGGCACTATGACACTACCTTGCTAAAAAATAGTGCCTACTAATAAGTGCTTTGATCTAGCAAAGTGATGCCTGCTCATGAGCCTGGTTGGGGCAGGATAGGGAAAGGATCACACTGTAGCCCACCCTGCCCGCTCTCCCAGGTGAGTGTGAATGCTGGGAAACATGGGGCAGGGGGCAGGCGGGGGCCCCATTCCCTCAGATCCTAAGGCAGCAAAGGCTACATGGATGGGATGATCCTATGACTCATAAACTGGGACACTGTGGAAAGTAGCATATTAATAATTACTATCTTATCAATGATCATGCCAGATAACAGGCATGAACTGGACTCTCCTGGCACCCTGTGCATAGCCTGTACTCTCAGGGGCCTCTGACTGCTAGAGCAGTTTCATGTTCACAGCCAGCTCTTCCTCACAACAAGCCTGCGAGGAAGGAAAACTCTTGCTTAATAGAGGTTACGGAGGGCGATGGAGCTGGGCTGCAGCCTTGGCCTGATGTCCTCGGTGGCTGACCCTGTGCAGGCAGAGGGCAGCTGGTCGGGAGCAGGGAGCTCTGTGGGGTGAGGCTGGCTTCTGTGAGAGGGAGGCAAGTGCTCCTATCTGTGGGGAGAACGGGGAATGGTTCTCAGCAGGGACTTGGCCCAGGACTTTTCCGGTCCTGGACTTGGGATCAGAAGGCTTGCATTTACGTTCTAGCTCCTCTGCTCGCAAGGAACACAATCTTGGCAAAGCACGTAAGCCGTCTGTGCCTTAGTTTCCTCATTTGTCAAATAGGAACACTAGCATCTTTTTGTGAGGATTCCCTGTGATCTTGTGTGAAAGTGGATGGGTAGGCTCATGATCCTCAGAGTTTGAATCTGGAGAGTTCCCAGAAGGAACGCCTTTCAGCAGGAGCCAGGGGACCCTGCTGCCTTGAATAGGGCTGACTGGACCCAGTGAGGGTAGACTGAGCACATGCCTTGACACGGGGATATCTCAAGTTCTTGGAGCAGGAAGTGGGTAAAATAAGAACGTGGAGGAGTTGAGAGCCCTTGTCCTCCTGCCACCCCCAGACCATGCACCTTCCAGCCTTGCGATTGCATGAAGCTCCGCACAGGTCAGCAGCTCAAGTGACCTGTGGCCCAGCCTTCTTCTGGGCCTTTGGATGAGCTTGTTGGGACGCGGGCCAGTGAAGTGGCTTGTGTGGTGCCCCACTGCAGGCATCATGGCACTCAGAGCGAAGGGTAAGGAGAGAGGCAACAGCTCAGTGCCAGGGAGCCAGTGGGAGAGGGAGAGAGAGAGAGACAGAGTCAGAGACAGGGAGAGGGACGCAGAGAGAGAGAGAGAGGGAGGGAGGGAGGGAGGGAGCGCACTCTCCTGTGTGTGCCCTATTAGTAGCCTGTGTTTGGTCTCCCACACTTCTATCAACATCACCCATCACGTCCAAACAATGGAAGGGCCGGTGCCAAATGGTTAGGAGTTAACAACTCATGGCTTTGCTGAGTTCCTGAAAAACACTCTTTCCACTTCTTATGCAGCACTGAAACGCCAGTTGTTTCATGCCAACTGGTTATTTTTCCAGACCATTTCCCTTTATTTATGTTTAAGCTTTTGTGTTTTTAAGCGAAAGGAAGAAGGAGAACCTGGAGTAGGTAATTGTTATTTCTCTCCATTTGCCCTTGAGTGAGCTGTAGGAGAAATGCGACTTTCCCAGTTCCGAAGGGACAACCCGAAAAGGCAGGAGAGAGGGCTGCAGTGGGGCTCTGCTCTTTTCAGCTGCACCGGGGCTGTTGGCAGTGTGGGGAAGACACCAGCCCAAGCTTTGGGGGACTTAGGGCGGCGTCCCACCTGTTCTGGGACTGGGCGTGGGTAGGACAGAGCCTTTCCCTGGGCTTCAGTTTCTTTGCTTGTGAAATGAAGGCAAGGTCCCCTCCCGTCAAGCCCAAGCATCGGGTGGAGGCCACTCTGCCTTGTGTGGAAGTGGTAGGGAAAAGCTGTTGCTCCCAGAATGCAAGAAACTCCCGGCAGCCTGGCCATACAGACAGGGCTGTTCTCTATCTGGGAAACTCCAGAGCAGCCTTTAGAGACGTCTGTGCAGCCTGACAGGCTGATGTTTTTCTCACCATATGTGATTTCTGGGTATCTTAAAAATTTTCATTTGGCCCAAATATCGCCAGCCTTGGGGGATGACTCTGACTGATGTGGGCATGGCGGTGGATTTGCCTCCAGGCACCAGGTTGGGAGTGGCAGATTTTCTCCACCCTGGAGTTCTCTGAGGAAGTTGGAGGGAACAGATGGGGCTGTGGTGCAGACCAGGCAGGGGCTAGAGGGAAGGGAAAGCACGGGCAACCTAGAAGGGTTGATGAGGTTGGGAGATCCAGAGGAGGGGGCAGTCTGTGGGCATTGCCATGTCATTAACACTGCCAGTGCTCCTCTGTGGCTATCAGCTGATGCAAATAAACATTTTTTTTTTCGTGCGAGGAATTGAACTCAGGACATTGCACTGGCCAGGCAGGTGCTGTGCCACTGAGCTATCGCCCCAGCCCCAAGTCAACATTCTTACTTCAAGTTATAGCTGTCTATAGAGGTGAACTTTGCCAGCTCCTTGTAACTGGCTGGCCTCGGCTCCTGAAGGGAACCTGGGAGTCTGGAGTATGCCTTGGGGGTGACAGATAGGGTAGGATGGGGAGATGGAGGCCTGGGCCGGAGACAAGATGGGTTGTGTTGGTTCCATACTAACCAGGATCCCAGTCTAGCTGGGAACACAGAGCTTTTTGCAGAGCCGAGGGATTTCCTGCTGTGTTATTGGTTTTGGGGGCCAGATAGGTTTTAATAAGGGAAAACAAAACTGCTTCAAAGCAAGCCACCCCGAAAGATGGTTAGTTGTTTCAAATAGTCTAGAACATTTAAGAAAATAGGGGCTTCTGAAATCTGGATGAAATACAGGGGCCAAACCACTGGCAAGGAGCACAGTAAATACAGTGTTTGTGAACTTCTGGTACAGTTGGGCCATGTCTGGAGGTTGGATAAAGGTTAAGGGGTTCACTTGTGTACCCCCAGGCTGGCAAGATGAATAGCAGGGCTGGGACAGAGATCTCTGCTGCGTACCTTTGAGATGATGGTGTGGTGTGGTGACCTTCAGAACCGATAGTAGTAGCAAATATGTGTTCATCACAGTTGGAGAAGGCTGGAGGGGCCTGTGACCTCCCAAGGTAATGTGATTGCTGACTGCCCAAGAACATTCGCAGTCCACAGCAGAGGAGGAGAGGTCATCAGAGGCAGATTATTAGAGCAGGAGCTAGAGTGACTAGGTGACAGGTCTGCAAGTGACTTTCAGGAGAGGGACCAGGCTTTTGGAGAACAGAGGAATTCAGGGGCTGCTATAGGAAAACTGGAGTGGGCAGGGCTGCCTATTCCTATGAGCACAGGCCTGGGAGCCCCAAGCCTGAGTTCTAAGCTTTGCTCCAACCAGGCTGCTGTTGGCTATGAGACAGGCCAGCCTCTCTGGGCCTTGGTGTCCTCCAGTAGAATGGGTGGTAGGGGCTAGCTGAGCCCTGAGGGCACCTGTAGACCTGGCCTTCTGCACCTTTATGAATGTGTGTCCAGAGAGCAGCACACTTGATGAGGAAATTGGTATAGAGAGCTATACTACCAGTGTCAGACAGGCCTCACAACCAAGCAGAGACCAGATGACCACATCAGGAATCTTACATAGGGGAAGACAGGCTACTGAATACCATAGTTTTTGTTGTTGTTTGTTTGATGTTTGGGTTCCAGTAATTGAACTTAGGACCTCATGTTGCCAGGCAGGCGCTGTGCCACTGAGCTACGTCCCTGGCCCTAACATAAGTGTCCTCCAATGCCAAGATTCACGACTTGCTGCTTGTACATGTGACCTTCTATGATGGTGTCTCAGGGTTGTGATGGTGGCCCCATGTGCCGGGCTTCTTTCCTGTACTCTAGAGCACCAACTGCCATTCCCTGACTTCACACAGAACCAGAGATTTTTTTGTTTTTGTTTTTGTTTTAAATGGTCTAGGTCTTGCCTGAAGAGATTCAGAGTTAGTTGTTCAGGTCAGGAGCCAAGCAAGGTTGACTCAGTTCTAGGACCTGAGCAATTGGTGCCTAGGAGGCTTGTTTTGCATTTCTGTGCCCTGTGCTGGGATGAGAAGATACATTTGTCTCTGGTTTCATATTGCCTCTGATGGAGCTCAAAAGCTTGAGGTTATATTTACTATTTCACATTCATTCACCCAACAAACATTTGGTAAGTGCCTCTTTGGGTCTGGAAGAGCCCTGTATGGGCCAGCTTCGGTTCCCTTCAGAGCAGCAAGTACCTTTAAAAAGGCCTTGGAAAAGACCTCGTGGTGTGTCCAGCCACCTCCCACAGCACAGTGCCTGGCATGTGCAACCAAATTACTGGTTGAATCACATGGATTCCTTGCCAGTACTGTAAAAGGGGCAGGAAAATAAATTACAAGAAAGTGTGCAGTAGAGAATTCACAATCTGTCAGCCCCCACTCTGCCCAGACCTTGTAAAGGAAGCCATCTTCTTAATTGGAATTATGTTTGTGGCCTGGAGGGGTGACCTGTGTGACTTGATATTTTGAGAGCATGGTCTCCCAAATGACCTTTTCTTGCTTTCCTTGGGGCATCACATAGTGGGAGAGCCAGGGCCTGGGGAGGAGCACTGCTTCCTAATTGGTGTCCTGGTCAACTGCTCTGGCTTCACTAAACATTACTAGGCCACCCTCTGCTGAGACCTGAATGTCCTTGTCATTAACTGCATGATGTCCCTCAGACATCAGGTTCTATCTCCTTCCAGAAGTGACAAAGCAGAGGGCTACAGAGAAATGCCACAGGCCTGGGTGACTTTGTGAATTTTATTTGAGTCCACTGGCTTCCTTCACTCTGCAATCATTTCCTGTCTGTCTTCCCTGTGCCAGCCTAGACCTGGACCGGATATGAGAGAGGACACAAGCCCCTAGTCCTGATCTCAGGCTGTTCACTGCCTGTCATGCCACTAAGCCACTGAGGTTTAATGGCAGCACGGCTGGGGCCTTGCCAGAGAGTGGGGGAGACAGGATTAGTCCTGTTGGGAAGGCCGGGCCTGGAGGGGAGATGCTCTGATCGTTGTTATCCTGCCTGATTCCTTCCATACCCGTGACTCGGAGAGCACAGGTGTTTTAAGTAGAGTAGCTAAGTTTTGACTCTCACCTCCCCCACTTCCTTGCCCAAGGTCTGTGAGTGGGTGACCAATTCCTCACCCTCCTCTCCAGCATGCGTGGAGGCTCTCCCTCAGGGGTGGGGAGGGTTTCAGGCGGACCAGCGCAGGATCCATGTTAGCTGCTGCTTCGATCACCTCCCCTGAGTTCTCGTGACTTCTGAAATTCAGGATGGAGGTGTCTACCCTCCTGGCACATCTCTAAATTTCATTCCTTTCTTTGAAATATTAATATTCAATGGATGCATATTGGCCTACTGTATTGGCAGCTTTCTGTTGCAGTGATAAAACACTTGACACGCACAACACACAGGAGAAAAGACATTTGGGCTCATTGTTTTGTGTGTCAGTCCATGGTCCTCTGGCTCCAGTGCAGAAGCGCCATGGTGGAAAGACATGGTGGAGAAAGGCTGCTCAACTCATGGTACCCGGGAAGCAGAGAGCAGAAGAGCCAGGGAGGAAGGGGCCGGGGATCAGATTCAGTCTCCACAGTCATGATCCTGTAACCCACCCAAACCCACCCAGAAGTTTATGTTTCACTAATCTCCAAGCATCTTCTAACCCAGTCAAGTTGACATGCAAGAGTAGCCATCATACCTGCTATGTGCGGGACAGTATTGTAGGCACAGGGACATAGGAGAATAAGTGAATAAAAAGATCCTGCCCTCTGGGGCTCACATTTTGGCAGGGGTGAGAGACTGAACAATGTCAGTGAGGGACTAGGATTAGTTGGTGATGAGCACTCTGGTCCCCCCAGCTGGGGTGGTGCCAGATATCAGGGCACAGACAGCCTTAGAATGGATATGGGATGCAGGAAGGGCAGGGGGCTCTTGATGCTGGGGTGCCCTGAGTAGTATTTAGGTGCCCCCAGCTGAGATGGTAAGAATAGGACCTTGGGCACAGATGGTGGCTGAGGAGGGCACAGGAGGATGGAGCTTCGGGAAGCCGTATGCTCACAGCTACGGGTCAGACTCCTTCTGGGCTCTGGTCAGCTGGCATGTAATGACCTTGTGGGGCCTGGGGCTGAGAGGAGAGTGTGATGATTTAGCCTCAGCTCTCTGTGCCCTAGAATAGGCCTCAAGGTTCCTCAGCCATGGGGTGGGAGATCCAGCTCCATGTAAAAAGGTGCGTTGGGTGCAGACGGTGGTGGTGAGGTTGAACACCCTCGGCAGCCACTGGGACCTCGGTAAGGACACATCTAGACCCACACAAGGACTCAGGGAAGTGGGAAAAGTGCTTGGTGCTTGGGCCCCAGTCTCCAAGCTGGACTCTCACAGGGCTCTGAGGGCACTGAGAAGAAAAGCCTTCCCTCGCCCCCCAATAAATAGCACCTTTGGGAGAAGATACTCTTGAAGCCCCTGTGCCCTCAGGCTGCTGGCCGTACCTCACTGGGCTTCGGGGGTGAGATTCAGCTGCCTCTCTAGACCGCCTCCCCTAGTCCTTGCCATACCCTGGTCAGCGGAGGCCAGAAGAACCGCTTGGAGGCTTTCTGTCTCCCTCCGTGCTTCCTGGATTGTTGACCTCCTACCCTCTGCTTGTCCAGGGACCCGGCTGCCTATTTGCTGGCTGGCTTTTGCCCTTGCACTGCGAGCAGCACTGAGCCCTTAGGAAGGTGTCTGGCGAGGAAGGACATGGGTTATAGAGGTGAGGGAGTGAGGGGGTGCAGAAGGCAGCCCTTGGGATAAAGACCCGGGAGCTCTTGGGCAAGACTCAGGCTCAGCAGATGTGGCCGGAGGGGTGAGGCGTCCCGAGCATAAGTGCCCAGCACAGCGTCTGGGCTCATCAAGTGCTCAGCTCAGTCAGTACACGTGTGAATGGGGGAGTGAGAGAGGTGCAGAGTGCCAAAGAGCCTTGTGGGAATGCATGGGGAGATCTTAGTAAATCACAGCAATCACAAGATGCTGATACTGGAGGTGCATTCAACAGCTCAGGACTGAGGATCCGCTGAGTTTCCCTGCTCTCCCATCTGTGTGGCAAGAGAATAGGCACTTGGTTACAATTTGAATGTTTCTTTGTGTGGAAAAAGAATGAGTTTTCAGTTATGCGTTATCTCATCCCCAACACTGCAGGCAGAGGGAGGCCCAGAGAAGACAGGATGCAGAGGATCTGAGTGGCCCCAAAGAAAATCCTGTGCCTGAGTGTGGGCAGGGGCCAGATGGGGCAGGCACTGTAAGGGTGCTGGCAGCTTGACGTGGGAGGGGGCACCTGAGCTAAGACTGGAGGCTGAGGGGGAAAGATCAGAAGCTGAGGTCACAGGAAACAGGCAGGGCGAAGAAGGCCAAGGTCTGTGTGCTGCTGTGGAAGCCCCAGGTGGAGGAAGGAGGCTCGGGTTTCCCTGGAGAGCAGCAACCAGGGAGGAGAGGCCGGCTTAATCTGCATAGCATTAATTAGCAAGAGTGTCTAATTAGGACAACCATTATACAGCCACAGCATTAAGCCGGTGCTGAATATCAATCAATTTTGGAGACTATCCATGAAATTGAAGGAAAAGTTGACCTTATTAAACAGAAAAGATTTCTAAATCAATTATTTCACAAATTGAATGTACAAAATGTAGAGATGTCAGAAAGGCACACCAGATCTTAATTCAGTAAATACTGTACATATAGATGTGTGATGTCATTGTCTCTTTCCCTTTGGGGGCTCCAGCCAGTGATGGAAATCACATACACACACACACACACACACATACACACACACACACACACACACACACACACACACACACACGGAGAGGTATTGGCATGGTTAGGAAGGTGCCTACAATACTTTTTCAAGCTCATATTTCACTGTGGATCAGTGCCCTGGTACGACTCTGCCTGAAAGCATAGTTTTCTGTTTTTTCCAATGTGCTAAACAATAAAACACAGAACTCCCAGGTCTCTGGGAAGATCTACCATAATCATTACAATTCTGGCCCATCTTTGGAAGCTGTGGCAGGCCAGGAGAGCAATTTGGATAGCTGGCTCAGGAATGGGGGAACACACTCCATCATCGCACAACTTTGTGTGTGTGCGGGGGGAGAGTGTGCTAGAGCAGCTCCCAGAAGCAGTTTACTGCAGGGCCAGGCAGAGGGGAGGCTGGGAATGTCAGAGCCCAGGAGGGAACAGAGCCAGGGAGCAGGCAGCTCCGGGGGTAAAACCTGGCCTGGTCACATCTGACTTTGTTATTGGTTGGCCATACCTGTGGGAAAGTTACCTAACTTCTTGAAGCCCCGTTTTCTCCTCTGTCAAGTGGCCTGATGATGCCCTCCTTACGCAGTCACAGATGGCTGTCATCAGTGGGACGTCACATCTGGGAAGGGCTGGCTCCTGGCCTGGAGCAGCATGGATGGGGGATCCCCTAGGAATATGATTCAGCCAGCCCCCCTGGTAGGATTGTCCCAGACAGCACCCCCATGGGTGTAACCAGGTCAGCTATGCACTGTCTTCAGGGGAGCCCACGTCATTTTAGAGTCAGGGAGAAGCATGGTATACAGAAGAACTTGGCATACAGCTAAAGTCTGGGTTACTTGTGTGACCTTGAAAAAGTTCCTTATATTCTCCAATTCTTGGTGTTTTCATCAGTAACATGGAGACTTTCTGACCTTGGAAGGAAGATGAGGATTTGAGGCAAAGTGTGTGGAAAGGCTATTCTACATCTGATACATAATCAGGGCTTAATAAATGTTAGGTAAAAGTAAAAATATTATTACTAAATGGTTTCAAGAAGCACTTATTAAGCACCTCTTGCACACTCAGAGCATCAAGTAGGTTACAGGGGTCACACAGTGTAAGTGTTCTTATGCCATGAGTTCTGTCAGCTGGGAGCTGAGTGAAGCAAAAGGTTACCTGAGATGGGTGTGAGTCCCCAGCCTGGCGCCAGGCTTACAAGAGGCCCCTTCTGACATAATGGAGCAAGCACATCATATCCAGCTGCAAGCGGAGCAGTGACTTGTATAGCGTGACAATAGGGATAGGCATCAAGCCATGAAACTATATTTATTTATTTATTTATTTAGTCTTTTTGAGACAGGGTCTTGCTATGTAGTTCAGGCTGGTCTTGAATTCACTATGTAACCCAGGCTGGCCTTAAACTCATGGAGATCCTCCTACCTCAGCCTCCCAAGTGCTGCGGTTACAAATGTGTGCCACTACACCCAACTGTGAAATGGTATTGAAAAGCTTAGGGGCCGGGGATATAGCTGGGGCTGGGGATATAGCTCAGTGGCACAAGCACCTGGCTGGCAAGCGCAAGGTCCTGAGTTCAATTCCTGGTACCAAAAAAATAAAATAAGATAAAAATAAATTAATAAATAAAAGGAAAGCCTGGAGCCTCAGGTCCTTTATTTCCATCACAGAGATGGGCTGGAGGCTCATGTGTGTTCCTGAAGTCACCCAAAGCAGCGCATGCACCTGGCCGTGAATAGAGTCAAGTCACCTATCTGCATGGAGGCCTCTGACTAGCAGTCTGGGGCTCAGATCTTGAAAAACAAGTTTCTTTTATTATAAAAGTAGTTTGTTCTGATTGGTGAAAATTTGAGGAGAGAAGAAAAACAATACTAAGAAAAATACCTACTGTAATACAGGATATTTGATATATTTTCTGTCTTTCAGCATGAAAAAATGTTTTCCAAAATGTAAGTTGAAAACTCTGGGAGGCTGAGGCAGGAAGATCACAAGTTCAAGCCAAGTTTGGGCAACTTAGAGACTCTGTCCAAAAATAAAATGTAAAAAAGCCTGGGGATGCAACTCAGTCTAAATGTCCTGGGTTCAATCCCTAGTACCAAAAAAATTTTTGGTAGTATAGCATAAATGCAGTTTAGGGTCAGAATTTGTCCACTTAATATTATACCACCAACCTTAATACCTTCACATATTCTCTATAGCAGTGTCTTTTGTGGACTGCATAGTGTTCCATCACAGAATGGTTCCAGACTGAACGAGCCACCAGAATATTCTTGGGCCTCTAGGAATAAATGGCTTTGAAAAGACAACCGTCACCAATTGGGGCATAATTCCTATGCATGCTTGAGTGTTGAAGATTATTATTCTGTTGTTGAAAAGTTCAAAGTTATAGAGGAGACATTGACTGGTTGACCACAAGACTCCCTCCTAGCTCCTAGGGTCTCTTTTTGATCCTCATCTGGCAGGGAGCTGGCACCCAGGGGTGTTATGGGCACCTGCCACTAGTATCTGGCAGCTGATTAGCCAGCCCTGTGCCACTGCTGCCACCTATATCAATTTCAAGCTCCACTGGAGTTGAAGCAGCAGCAAAGAAAAGATGGTAATTCAACATTTTAACAAACAGCAGACATTTCTGGTCCAGCTTGACTTCTTTGACAGTTTTCCAGCTATACAAAATAGGTGATGGTTTATTTTTTTATTGCCATGATGGAGAATACAGGAAATCTGCAGTCTCTGGAGTCCTGTGGATCCAGCGCACAGATAGTGTGGTCTCCCCATGGACCAGATGGCCCCGGGAGGTTGTCCTGGCCCAAACCAAGAAGGGTTTTAGTGGAGAGGCTTTGAGTCTTAGGACAAATGGGAGAGGCTTAAAGGAGAAAAGATAGCATCTGGCCTCTTTCCCTTTACCTCTTCCTCTGAAAATGATGGAAATAGATTTGGATTCTGACTTCTGCCAAAAGAAATAAATTAGAGGTTGCAACGTACAGCTGATCCCAAACCCTTCCTGGGGTAGGCGTGATGCTCCCCAGATGCCTTCAGATCCCTTTGAGGAGAACGCCATCATCCTCTCTGGCTGGGAAACACCGTGAGCTGTCCCCAGGGAGGATTGAGTGTCTCTGAACTCAAAGCCTTCGCTCTCCAGCCCTGCTAGGTGTGGGGATGAGGTGGTAGCCGGGCAGCAGGCAGTGCTTCTAAAAACTGGAGCCTTCTTGAGGGCTGGGACTGCATTCCCTTTGGCCCAGAGACAGCGCTATACAAGTGCACTCAGTAACGAGGGCAGACTGCTCTGCTCTGAACTGTAGAGCAAGGAAGAGGCCAAAGGAAAACTGGCTTATGCTTAAACCATGCCCCTCCAGTGCTAGACAAGTGCTTATAACCTCAGAGCCACACCTTGCCCCCACCCTTAAGCCATCTGGAGACCTTCGCCCATTGCCGAGCACCCCATACTGTGTAGAAAGTTGGAGTTCATATAATCTAGAGCAGAAGCTTCTAGTGAAAGGAACCCTTTGTGTATCCTATGGCGTCTAGCATACTGTTGGGTATCCAGTAGGTGCTCAAGAAATGAGAAGCAGTTGAAATTGTGGAAGAGTGAGTGAACGAATGAGTTACTTCATTAGTTCTTCCTTATGTCCCCCGTGCTAGCTTGTGCCTGGCACAGAGGGGTCTTTAGTAACTGTATCAAAGAAATGAATGGCGAGATTGATAGAAACCAGGGAGAGCTGCTTTCATTCTGCCTCAGCCCACAGAGGGTGGCTGGGAACGTGGACCTGGCAGCGGTCCTCCTACTCCGGCGATGCCCTGTTGGACACCATCCCTTACCCACAGATCTCTGTCATCTCTCCCCACCTCTGAGTGTCTTCTTTCACCCATCTACACTAGAGGTCCCACTTGGTAATCATACTCTTATCTTTGAAACACCTTGTCTTTTAAAAAATTTTTAACTGATACATGATAATCATACATCTTTATGGGCTATAGTATGATAATTCCATACAGATATAGACTGAGTAATGATCACAGCAGAGTAATAAACATTTCTATCTTCTCAGACATTATGCAGTTCTGTATGATGAGAACTTTTTTCTCTTCTAGATTATTTTGATATGCATATTATTCTAAACATAGTTACCCCACTGTGCTGCAGAAAACTAGAAACTAATTCTTGTGCTGAGCCAGATCTAACCACGCTTTGTTATAAGCAGTCAGGTCTGTTTAAGGATACGTCATGCGTTTCTCACCTGTTTCCCTTTGAAGAGGGGGCCCAGAGCCCACGGCAGTGTTCCTGACCGGGTCTCAGAGGCCCGGGCTGTGGTGCAAACCACTCAGCCCTCTGGCGCCTCAACCTATAGTGATTACAATGCTGGGATAGAGGCCAGGGCTGCCGTGAGGATGTTCAAGAACAAATATATGAAACCACCTTATAAACGTAAGGCTTATTGCCGAAACCACACACTCTGATCATCAGCTCCTTTGAGGACAGGGGCTATTTCTGAGGTGGTGCCAGGACCATCTAAGACCTCAGGACTGAGCACAAGAACCACACAGCAAGGGCTTGGAGGTGCTGCCTGTGTCTTTCTGCCACCTCTGCTCAGGTCTGTGTTCCTACCTTCCTCTAGGACTGGGAGCCAGCTCTGTCTCTGGACTTCCAATGCCATGCACTAAGGCCCAACCAGGTGCTGTGCTTTGCAGACAGGGTGAAATGAACCTTAATGGTAACCAGTGTGGCCCAGCTAGGTACTGTAGTAGGCACTTCCCATATCCTAGCTCCTTTGATTTCCCTAACAGCCCCATTAGGTTGATACTGATATTATCCCATCCAACACAGGAGGCCACCGGGTGCAGGGGGCAGAGTGACAGTCACACAGCTCCAAGTGGGTGTGTGAGGTTCTGAACCCAGAAGACTGGCTGAGAGCTCAAGCTCCTGCAGAGCATAGGACAACAGGTTCTCTAAGCCACCCCAGGTGAGGTTGCTGTGAAGGGACGTGAGCTGCCCCCTACTCCTATCAGAAGGGGCCCCAGGGCCTTCACTTGCCCAAGACCCCTCTCTGCTCCTTGCTTCTCTTCTTCCCCAGCAGCTCCTCTGCTGCTCTTGCCTCTCTCCTTCCCTTAGCCTATGCCGGCAGTTACCACTGGCTGCCAGGACATTCTAATTCATTCCTAAAAGAACCCTGCACTGTCAGAGATGGAAAGGACTTGGAAATCCTCTGCCTTCAGGTTTGGTAAGAGAAAACAGAGACCTGAGCTGGCATAATATGGATGCTCAAACCAAATAATAGTAGCATAAAAAAGAATTATGTTCTCATGACTTATGAGCACAGAGGCAAAAATTCTAAATAACACATCAGCAAATGGAATTGAGCCAGGTATAACAAATATAATACATCATACCCAGGCAGGGTTCATCCCAAAAATGCAAGAATGATCTAACCCTCAAAAACAGAGGCTCTGAGGTGGCAGCTCGGGAGACAGTTCTGGCCCAGGCACAGTCCAGGGCTCTTCTGGCTAAGTCTCTGCTCCGCCCTCCTCTCAGGAGGGTCTGAGGACAGTCCTTCCTCTGTCCCTGCTCAGATGAAAGTGAGATGCACCTTTCCTGGCCTTCCCTAATTCTTTTTCCATTTCTCCTGCAGGATTCCATGTTTTCGTTGGCCCTGAAATGCCTTATCAGTCTGTCCACCATCATTCTGCTGGGTCTGATCATCGCTTATCACACACGTGAAGTCCAGGTAGGTGCCCTCCATCCCCTCATGCAGTGGCCATTATTTTGGCTTTGCTATGGGTTGAGTGTCCCCACTTTTCCCCAAAACAGCGACTTGGGTGATTTTTACAAGATGCTGCCTGAGATCTTGGTTCTTCTCTTCCAGTCTGGATCCTGCTGGAGGAGGGCATTATCTTTATCTGACGGTCCAGGTAGCAGACACATGGCTTCAGGAGTGGGGCCTGTCCTGTCCACACCCTCACTTAGTGCAATGGGCTGTGGAAGCCTGGTGACTCTGGCCTTTCAATAGCATGCTAGACCTTTGCTGACCTTCAGGCATTGAGTCAGACCCTGCAGGGAGGCAGACCTGCTTTCAGCTTCCTCTATACACACACGTGCAGGCATGCCAGCTTCACTGAATACCAGCAGGAACCCACGTGCGGGCTCCATCCCTGTGGACGTCAGGCTGGGAGGTGCCATTTTCTGGATGGAGCGGAAGTCTGATGTGGTGGAGGAGGCCTCTGTTCTTGCTGCAAGAGTGACTTGGTACCAGGGAACTACTGGCTGGGCCCTTGGGTGCATTTCCAGTTTGGCTGACAGGGGCAGATGGTTTGACCTGGGCTGGGAGGGTCAGCCAGGAGTGGGCAATCCAGAGGTGTCCTCCTGTGCCAGTGAGACTATTACCCGGCCCTGCAGCTGATTTTTTTCTGCTGTGGACCCAGTAGCCTAAAGTATCCAGATGTTTTTCCTCATGTGCTTGTGAATCTGGAACCCATCCCTGTCCTTTGGCTGGAGGAACCTAGATAGATTCACATCTGCGCAGTAGGCAAAAGGTTGATGATGACCAGAGCTCAGATGCAGCAAAGCTCGGGTTGGTCTTGGCTGTGACCTCTTCTCTCTGTATGTCTTTGGGCAGCCTTGTGGCCTTGCTGGGTCTCACTGTCCTCATCTGCAGTACAGGAGCTTCAGTCCCACTTTGCTGGGCTTCTGTGAGGATGGAATGAGGAGCGTGTGGGACAGTGCTCTGTGCCACTATTCAACAGCACTCTGCAAGTCCAGACTCTTTTAACATGCTCCTAGCCAGAGCTGAGTGAGACCTCACAATCCTCCTGCTTTAGCCTCCAAAGTGCTGGGGTTACTGGCATGCGCCACCACGCCCAGCCGATTCCAGGCCCTTAGTTCCTCAGACTCTTGAGGGTACAGCAGGGGCACTGATACTTATGTGGATGCCTTCTGGTCCTTAAAGAGGGGTTCTGTTTTCCTGCCAAGGGTCAGGCTGTGGCAGCTGGACAGGATGTAGAGGCTTTGAGGCTGAGGTACCTTGGCAGGCTCCAGTCTGTGATGACCAGAAGACACTAATCTAGATGCTCAACTCTCTGGCCTTTGGAACTGTGTGTGCTTGGATCAAGGCTGTACTCAGAGGGCTGAGAGTCCAGATGCTGCCAGGCAGCTTTCTTCCTGGAGTCTGAACTGGGCAGACTGGTGGACTTTAACCTGGATCACTGTCCAGGGGCCCCAGCTAGGCCCCAGAGTAGAGATGGGGAGAACAGGCGAAGGAATCAGGACAACACAGGTGTTGCTCGTCTAAGGCTCCCGGCCTAGTCTCCCTCCTCCCCCAAGAACCAGCTGGGGGATCCAGGTGGTCCTTCAACCTCTGGCAGTCCTCATCTGTAGGGGGTCTGTGTTACTATGTCATCCTGACCTATGCAAGAAGTTGTCACAGTGGCCAAAGAGAGAATGGAGAATGATAAAACCCAGCTCCATCCGGGCAGAAGGGAGGCCCCAGTTTCCTGTCTCGGCTCTACAGGACTTCCTCTTTTTCCTCCAGGCCCTGGAAGGGACAGAGCCAGGTCTCCCTGCCATTCATCCCCCTGGGGCGCTTGTTCTGCTGGAGGGCCTGCAGCCCTCAGACCTGACTCAGCCAGGCTGCACTGTGGCCTCAGCTCTGGCCTGGAGCTGGGCACCTTTTTTCCACCCTTTGCTCAGGGCCAGGCCCTGTTTCAGCCCTCCTGGAGGGCAGCTGACTGTACCCTCTAGGTCATTTATCTCAGCCCAGCACTCACCGAATTCTGACTTGAGGCACTTCAGCCTGAAAGACTCTAGTCCCATAACTTCTCTGGGCCTCAGTTTCTGCCCGTGCACTATGGAAGTCCATCACCTACTTTGCTGAACCCTCCAGAGGGTTGGGAATGGGATAGAGTACAGTGAACATTTCATGAAGTAGAATTCCAATCACCTCTCCTTCTAGCTGGGTCTTACTCTGTGCCACTTGGGCCAAATGGTCACTGTCACAACTGCCCAGTCCTGGCAAGCAGTTGGCTTTCTCCCTGCTCTGTCTGGCCTTGTCTAAACTCTCAGCTCCTGTGACCCAATCCCTACCCTTTCTGTACCCGCCATCCCGTGAGGACCGTCATCAGCCCCTGAGCCACCACCTTCCTGTCACGTTCTCTCTGCAGCCTTCTGTGGTGGGGGGGCCATGGGACCAGAAGGCAATGGGAGGGGGGCTCACTCCTGGTGTGTACGCACTGCCAGATTATAGTTTTCAATATCTCTCCTCCCTGCCTCGGGACAATGTCATTAATCTGTGCATTTCCAGGGACCCACAGTGTCTGACAAGGAACAGATGTTTAGAGCACATTTTTGAATGGAAGGGTGTTGGATTCAAGACATCTGGTTGAGGCTGGGGGTGTGCTCAGTGGTATTTATTTATTCATTTATTATCTTTTTGAGACAGGGTCTTGCTATGCAGTTCAGGCTGGCCTTGAACTCCCCCTGTAGCCCAGGCTGGTCTCGAACTCACGAGGATCCTCCTGCCTCAGCCTCCCAAGTGCTGGGATTATAGGCATGCGCCACCACGCCTGGCAGATCAGTGGTAGAGTATTTGCCTAGTGTGTGTGAGGCCTGGGATTTGACCTTCAGCAGTACAACATGCACAGACAAAACAGAAAGACAGGCAGACATCTGGTTTCTAAAGTTGGTTATGTTATCAGCTTCTTTGTGGTCTTGGGCCTGAGTTTCCTCATCTGTTAGTTAGGGTTCCTAGGCCTCCTAGCTCAGGTGTGGTGGCTCAGCAGCTGGAGGCCTATTGCCTGAGCATGGTGGGAGGTGCCATCCCAAGTGAGACCCATAGCTGTGGCGCTGCAGTGCTTGGAAGCACTTCCCCCAGGAGAGGCCAGCTGCTACCGATGCTGCTGCTGCTGCTGCCGCTGCTGGGAGGTGGGGTGGGGGCTGGATGTGGCTGTCCCATCTCCTGGGGGTGATGTTGGGGGCTTTGGTTAAGAATATGCTCACTACCTCTCTCATCCACAATAGTTGCTGGCCACCTGGCTAAATTTTAGTAGGAACCAGATGACTGCTCCCTGTCCTTCTCTGTCCCTGCCCCAGACAATCATAGGCAGCTCCAGGCCCTGGCACAGCACGCCCTTGAGGTGACGCAAGTACAGTGTGTGTGTGTGTGTATATGTGTGTGTGTGTGTGTGTGTGTGTGTGTGTGTTCCCTTCTAGACCAGAGCTCCTATTTGTTAGTTTAGATAACTTGTGTTCTGGAGGAAGGAGAATTCTAGAATACTACTGGATAGCTCTCAGCCACACTCTGGCTCAGAGCTGCAGAGACTCTGGGCTGGAAGGTTGTCAGAGGTGACTCGTTCTGCTGCCCCCTGCCTGAGTCAGCCTGTGCTGCTGTAATGCAATACTCGAGACTGGGTAAACTATAAAGAATGGAAATTTATTTCTCACAGTTCTAGAGGCTGGGAAGTCCAAGATCAAGGTGCCGGTAGGTTTGGTTGTCTAGAGAGGGCTGCTGTCTGCTTCCAAGACGGTGCCTTGAACGAGGAAGGCTGTGCCTCAAGGAGACTGAATGTTTGTGAAACCTCTTTCATGAGAACCTCAGTCCCATTCACAGGAGAGGAGGCCTCATGACTAGTCACCTCCTCGTGGCTCTGCCTATTTATCCTGGCTCATTGGCAATACTTAAATCTTGGTGGAGGCATGCTCCAAACCACGCCCACCCTGAGTGAGCCCGGGGCGGCTCTGTGTGGACCACGTGACAGGGAGTTGACTGCCTCTTGCAGAGGCTCTCCTGCTAGTGGGTAGCAAGAGTCCTTAGAAAGTCCACCTTTTGGCCTGAGGGGAGACAGCCCCCTGGAACTCTCCCCCTGTACTAGTTCTGCCTCCTGAGCAGGGAAAGAAAACACCTGTGGTCACCACTATCGTTTGAAGATGTCACCTTATCTGTTATGGTTTATGCCTAGATTTCCCCTAAAGCCTCATGTGACCATGGCTGGGACCATTGGAAGGTGACTGGTGGGTTATGAGCCATGGTAGCTGACCCACTGCAGCTGTTAGGAGGTGGGGCTTGGTCGGAAGAGACTCGGTGTGAACTGGGAGGTTATGTCTCCCTTCCTGGCTCCTCTTCGCCTCTCTGTGCTTCCTGTCAGCTATGCCGCGAGCAATCTTGCTCTGCCGTGGCATCCTGCCTTGGAGCCAGCTGACCGCGGACTAAAACGTGAGCCAAAACAAAGCTCTCCTCCTTTAAGCTGTGGGCGTCTGGTATCGTATCTCAGCCCTGAGAAAGTGACTAAGGCTTTATCTTTCCTCACTCTTCTCAGAGTGTCTTGGAGCACAGCTTTCAAAGACTGTGTCCTGGTAAGAAATGAAACACAAAAACAATGCAGTTTATTTATTTACTAAAGCTGAAAATCGTGTCTTCCCTTGGAGAGTCTGTTCACTCCTACCGTTTTGCTGTCACCAACAGGTCTCAGATCAGCAGTGCCAGCCTCCCCTCCCCAAGACGCAAACTCCTGTTTCAGATGCCACTGGCACATCTCTGGCTCAATCCATAAAGCCTGGGGTGCTTTACTGCTCCCCTCTGCTCCTGCTCTGATGGCCCATCCAGCCCAGTCTTTGCTTTAGCCTGCATTTATGAGGCTGTACTTTGTGCAGAGTCTGGGACAGGTGCCCAGCTCTGTAGGTCAGAAACTTTGAAATAACTTGCTTCTCCACGGGGCCATGAACCTGGAGTGATCGTGACTCTAATTGGTGTCTCTTGTGCCATCTCAGGAGGCAGGCTAGCAGGAGGCTGACTGCACTCTTCAGAGCAGCCACTTTGGTTCAGATCATGCTCTTTGTCCCACTTTGTTGTATGTGATGGCCTTTAGAAAGTTACTTAAACCCTCTTAGCTATTTGCTTCCTGTAAAATGGGATGAATGACAGTGCCTACCACAAAGGATTGCCGCACAGATGGAGTCAGAATAGATGCAGATTGCCTCAGCTTAGATGCAGCATGGCTGCCTGGCAGAGGTCTCAAAATAAACAAAGGCTCTGGCGTGGGAAATTGCAGAGTACATTTGGTGTGCTTCATGACAGGGTCCTGGGCAGTGGGGTGGATCCTCTCTGGAGCAGGGATGGCCCACCGGTGGCTTATTCACCTTGGTAAAGGGTTTTGGAAAGTTCTATAGGCAGTGGTAGGAACTGTGAAAGGTTTTAAGATGGAGAAGATGATCAGACTGGTGTTTTATACAGGGCTGTCTACCAACAGTACGCAAATGTTGGAAGGGCCAGTTTCAGACACAGGAAGGCGGTGAGAAGCATGTTACCATGGTCTAGTTGATGGGTGGTGATGCTGGGAACCAAGGTAAGTGTTAAAAGTGGGGACAGGCAGAGCCGCTGTGCATGAGAGGTGGTGAGCTCTGGAACTGACAGGACGTGGTGACCAGTTAGATGCAGATACTGTCTGCAGGGAGAGAGAGGACTCTCCTGATTGCTTGGGTTACTCAGTGCCTGAGAGTACCATTCATTAATATCAAAACCCCAGAAGAAGGTCAGGGTGGGGAGTGGAAGAAGTTTATTTTGGATCATGTTGAGTTGGAGGTTGGGGGAGCATCCATTGCCTCTAGGACAGTGATAGGGGCTAAAATTGCAAGACAGATCTGTGGGGGCCATTGACATATGACATATGGTTGGAGGAAGATGACCCCCACAAGGAGCCTGAGAAGGAACAATCAGGAAGTTCAGAGGAGACCCAGAAGGGAGGAGAGCAGGGAGCCATCCACTATCCCACAGGGAGGGCAAGGAGTCAGGGCACATGCTCATCTTCTGTTGCAGGCCCTCATAGGGCAGTCACTAGGGGTGACAGTGGAAGGGGAGGGGGACCAAGTGAGAGGGAGACAGTGGAGATCATGACTTGGGGCCACTCCTGTGGTTGTGGGTGGCTGTGAGTGGAGGGAAGCCAGAGGGGCATTTGGAGAGGCCACTGTGCTGAGGGAGCATGGCTGGGCTGTCTTTGTAGACTGGAGAGATTGCATGGGTCTAGCAGTGATGGTGAACCTTTTGGAGACGAGTGCCCAAACTACAACCCAAAACCCACTTGTTGGGCCGGGCATGGTGGTGCACGCCTGTAATCCCAGCACTTGGGAGGCTGAGGCAGGAGGATCCTTGCAAGTTCAAGACCAACCTGGGCTGCAAACTGAGCTCCAGGACAGCCTGAACTGCATAGTGAGACCCTGTCTCAAAAAGACAAAAAACAGAACAAAACAAACAAAAAAACCCACTTGTTTATTGCAAAGTGCCAACACTGGAATGAACCCTGAACACTGAGGTTTTAGTTTAGAAAAAACAACTCATACATTCATATCTTTTGCTTTAAAGGAACACGTGTGCCACAGGTTTGCCACCACTGGTCTACACGCTGTCATCGAGGAGCCAGTTGAGAGGAAGGGGAAAAGAGCAGGGGCTCAGGTCCTGGAGGGGAGCAACTGCTTCTCCAGCATGCGGGAGGGGAGCAATGGTATGCCCAGGGAGGAAAGTCTGGCTCAAGCCCTGCAGATCTTGGTCTGTGGTAGCGTTCAGATCGCCTGGTGCCTAGATGGCGATTTTAGAACCCGTTAATTCCTATTCATGACTAATGGCCATATATGAAGTGAAACGCATCAATTAGATCAAAGGGTGGAGCATATCTGCTCTTGTTTGAGGGTGCTGATCACCTTGAAATCTAACATAAGCCTCTGGCGGCTTCTTCAGTTTGCTTCAAACTTGACCAAATCATTATAACAGTGATAAGATATGAGCCTCCAATCTCATGAGCTTGAAAGACAAGGGGCTGAAGAAAGGGGAGGCTTCTCATTTATTAGGTGTATAAAAGTGTATCTTTTTTATTGAATACCAGTAGAGTTCTCAGTGGACAGGGGAATTACTTCATATCATAGGACATAAATTCTATTTAAGAGACAGCTCAATTGTAAAAAGGCTCACCTGGTACAGCAGGAGGTGCCTCTGGTCCATGTGCTTATGGGTTAGTGACTTCTTCCCAACGGGGGACGGGCAGGATGGATCAGGCTGTCTTGCTCTCTGCCTCCTCTTCTCTCTTCCCTGTTAACATGTGGGCTCAGGTCACATCCCAGGCAGTGACATGGTGCTGACTGCCACAGTAGAGCTCTCTCCTGGCTTCTCTGAATTAGTTAACTCAGTAATCATCCGTGGCAGGACTACTTTGTGTCAGGCATTGAGGATCCAGGAATGATTCAGACTTGACTCCTGCCTTTGGAACCTGCTTATTCTAGACCTTGGTCCCCTTTGGCTCAGAGTCAGGAGCACAGTACTAGGAAGTGTATGAGCCACAAGGAGGGAGTGGTGCTTTCCCCTGAATAGCGGGGCAGGTTTTAGGAGATCACCTGAGACCTGTGGGTATCAGGAACAGGGAGGCTGTGTTTTGGGGACAGAGCCAGCTTGGAGCATTTCAGCGGAGTGAGGGAAGAGGAGGAAGAGGAAGGAGAGGAGGAGGAGGAGGAGGAAGAGGTTCTATTTGTCCTCCAAGGGCTGCTGGGGTCTCCATCCTTCTTGCAGACACCTGATAAACCTTTCCTGGCTGGTTGGTTGGTGGATTCACTTTGCCCTCCCTGAACTCCTGAGAACCTAAGCTCCAGGCTTTGTCCGATCCGAGTTTGTGAGCTCTGTAAGCCAAGTGTGATGAGCCCAGAGGCGGGTGCTTGGGTAGTTCCACTCCTGAGGGGTTTTGAGCTCCACAAGGAAATTCAGGGTGGCCGTCTCTGCCAAGGCAGCACTCGTCCCCAGCTCCCCTGTTATTAATGATCCCTCGCGCAATCACAGCATACAGAGGAGAGTGCAGACGAGGAGTGTAGTTCAGGGATGCACTGCTGACTGCCCTGTGTGGCCTCAGCCTTCCTACCTGGTCCATCTGTGCCTGGTAGGGCTGCAAAGAAGGAAGGGAGCGGGGGGAGGCAGTAGAAGCTCCACCCCAACTTGGCACAGCATTCAGAACACACAAGATGCGGTCAGATTGTTCCCTGAAGACCGGCTTGGTGATCGGCACCTAGGGGATGATGGATTGCTACATTTTGCCTACACTTTGTAATTTGGGAACATGTTAACAGATTCTCAGGCCTTTGGCCTGCCGATTTCATCTTCTTGACTTGCAGATCTCTGCACGGTTGCTCCTTCGGGAACCTTTTCTGGCCACCCCTCGCCAAACACGGTGTGCACCCAGCAGGTGACTGAGCCTCAGCTCTGGCCTGTCGTTGTGAGTCTGGCAGTGGACTGTCAGTACTACTTCTTGTGGGCCCCCTGGGCTGCATGATGGGCTCCATGGACATGGGGACTGCACTGCATTTACTGTCTTATCCCAAAGCTGAGAGAGAGTCTGGCACGTAATAGCACAGTTTGAGTACATGATCAAATGAACAGCAAATCTGGAGCAGAGGTGGAAGATTTAGTCCCCTCCCTTCTGTAGAGAAAAGTGGTCTCCAAAAGGCTGAAAGACTGATCTGAAGTCTATTGTGCCGGCTTCTGGGCTGTGGTTGATTTTGGCATTCTGAGGGGCAGGGTCTCAGCAGGCTGTCCCTTGAGCTGGCCTCGCCCATGGTGGCCCTCTCTGCCACCCTCTTGTCAGCTGCCTCAGTCCCAGTGCCTGTTCCCTCAGATCTGCCTCTGGCCAGGGATTGCCATGGTTACCACGCCAGCCCTGGAAATCTCTGGGTGGCATTGTGATTTTATTTGCTAAATATTTAAACACTTGGGTTTAACCCCTTGTGCCTCACAGAGGGCTTGCTGCTCGGCTGCGCCTTGCTGTGGGTGTGAAGGCACTGCCCAGCCCTGCTTGCTGTGCAGGGGGACCTCAAGGCTTGATTCTTGGCTGCATGTATTGACCTCTGGTTTTGTCACTTAGAAATGTCATCCCGCATCATGCTGTTTCCTAGCAGGGCGTGTGCTATGTGTGCTAACAGGTGTGAAGGCGCCTGCCCGAGGCATGCTGAGACTTGCCCCAGCAGAGAGGCTCAGCTCCGTCCCCCAAGTCAGCCGGCTGGAGCTCCGCTCACTTCCAGGCAAACCTTACCCAGTCTTCTAGGCATTCCCTCAGCTCCAGGGGTCCTGGGTGGGAAGGACTTTGAAGGGAAATGTTTGGAACGCGGCATATTTGTGAATGGGAAGATCTCTCCTCCTCTCCCACTCCTCTGTTGGCTCAAGACAGGCCCTGGGAGCTGAATCTACCTGGCTCTGTGTTACCATGGAAACCACGCACTTGTCCTCACCCTGGGCTGTGTGAAGTGAGGGGGCGTGGGGACCCGCTCAAGGAGCTTCGTGTCATTCAGTGATATAAGACTTTGCTGTCCCAACAATGGCAGCAGCCTGCCCACCTCAGGGGCTCATACCTGGTAATCCTCTGCCACTTTCCATGGGACAAGAAGCCTGTCACTGGCTGTCTGGGATACCGATCACAGATGAGCTTGGACAGGTTATTTTCTCCACCTCAACTTCAGTTTTGCTGTGTGTACAGTGGGCAGACTGGACCAGATGATTTCTGGGGCTGCTGACCAAATCGAAGATTCCATATCTGAGGGTGCTTAGTGACCAGGAGGGAACATGGCAGGGGGAGTAGCTAAGGACAGTGCCTGACACTGTGAGCATTCAGGAGGCCCTTGTGGGGAGCATCTGAGCAACCTGGTCCTTTTCCTAATAGCCCAGAAACAGAACTGGTTCCCCATCCTCACCCTAACAGAGCCTCAAACTGCAAAGAGTAAGCCATCAAAAAAGACAGTTCGTTGGTTCCACCATCTTTAGGTTGAAAAGTGACTCCTCTCGGGTCTCCCACAAGGATGAGGAGTCCATCGTCAAGCTTTAGGTTGACTGAAGTGAGCAGTCGGACTCCTCAGCTCTCAGTTCCAGCCTCCTTCCATGCAGGCAAACTGTCGCTTCCCCAAAGTCACTGGGGAACAAGCTCACGTAATAGACAGTCTGTTTGTGAATGTGCCTGTGCGCCTGTCCGTGGCTTGATTCAGCTTGTTTTGTCTTGTTAATTTTTTTTTTAACTAAGGATGTTTTCCTCTGTGGCAGCAGTTCTCAGTTGGGGGTGTTCATCTGTGCCCCTGTCTGTGTCTGGGACCTCACAGGTACTGAACCCCACTGCCTGGAGACTGTGATTTGACACCACCACTGGGGTTCCATGCGCACTCCAGATTGAGAAGTGCTGGGCTTGGTTATAAGCTTGGAGTAATGCCGTCACTCTGTCGTCTCTGTTGCTGTCCCTGAAGTGCCTCATAAAGGTTATTGCCATAGTGTAGGCTCAGGGCTTCTACAAAAGGCTTTGATGTCCCAAAGGTTTGGAAAATTGGAAAGCGCTGTAGAATTTTCAGTGTTTAGAGACGTTTGTACACTTGCCTTTGTCTTTACTGGTGTGATCGTCACAGTTGCGTCATGGTGACAGAATATCTGACATGAATGATGGATAGGAAGCAAAGTTTGTTTCTTCTCCTGGTTTCTGAGGTCTTGTCCCATGGTCATCTGGCTCCGTCCCTTTTAGGCCAATGGTGAGACAGACATCATGCGGCAGGGCATGGCAGAGAAAAACTGCTCGCACACGGTGGCCAGAAGCAGGGCGGGAAAGAACCTGAGAAGAAAGAGTGAGCGCCCAGATAAGTCCCCGAGGATGCTGCCCCTTCAACAGACCCCTGCCCCTTCAGTTATCTTCCAGGAAGGCCATAAGTGATGATCTCGGCAATGGATTCATCTGCTAGTTAGGTGAGAGGCCTCAGGATCCCATCACCCACCCAGGGCCCACCCTCTGGACCCATGAGCATTTCAGGGAGTCATTTTAGAGCTAAACCACTACAACTACCACAAAAACTCTGATAATTCTAGCTTGCTATTGGACAAGACTCAGTAAAGTGGCATTTTTCTGTTTCTAAAAGTTAATAAAATCACCAGTAATTGAATTAAGAAAAGATCTGAACTGTCCCTGGTGTGTCTTGGTTTGAAGGATTCTATACAATTCAGTGAGGCAGAGTTTTGTCTTTCCGGAAGCCAGTATACAAACCTATTGGGTGGGATGAGGGATCCTGGGTTTGTGGTCAGTAGATCTGGGTCCAATTTATGACTTTGTCATTAGAACTTTTCTTTAAAAACTGTGGTGAAATATATACAACATAAACACAGTCATGTAAAGTGTACGGTTCAGTAGCATTAACTGTATCCATGTCGTCATACAACTGTTACCACCAGACATCTCTAGAACTGATTGTGTGGTTTTCTGTATGAGCTATGTACCCACCAAGGTGTGAGGTGGGGCTGCTTCACGTGCCATCTCTATGAGCACCTCTACTCAGTCTGACATGAATGCCTCAGGCCAGTGCGCTGATTCCAGGCTGAGATTTGGAGAGTGGTTTCCAACCCTGCAGATGTTGACAGTGGCAGCTCCATTGTTAATGTCCTACGTGTTTGGGATGATGCTTTACTGTTACCTCAGTTGCTCCTGAGGAAACTTGTGAGGTGGATTCTGTCATTCCCATTTTATAGATAAGGCAGCTGAGGCTGAGGGAAGGTAAACAGTGTGTCCCAAGTCCTGTGGCTGGGGAGAGGTGGGGAGGGACTCAAACCAGGTTACCACCTCAAAGGCCTGTGGGTCTTCCTGCTTCTGGGAAAGAGCTCTGCCCTCAAACTCTCCTACCCATAATTCTAAACCTGTCTAGAAACAGCTTCGGAGGGATGAGTCATGGGAATCCGCTCTAGACAGGCACAAAGAGTGGACGTGATAACGCCCAGGGCTGGACAGCAACTCAGACACTATTGGTCCAACCCTATGAGCTCTTGAAGCCCGTGTCCCAGCTATACCCCAGAAAGGACCCCCAGCTTCTGCCATACCTTGTGGTAGCCCCAGTACCTATCAGAAGCCCCTGGTCACTGTACTGTCCTCCTCTTGGGTGCCAGGCTTGCTCCAAGGATGAGCCCAGTGCCCTTTGGGAGGTGGGAAGATCGCCGTCTGAGGAATGACGCCTCTGGCTTTCTCCCTGCTCCTGCTAGGCCAGTGTGTCTCTTGAAGCCTGGATGCTGGCTAAGCCCTGTACCAGCCTTGCTGTCCTCTCAGGGACTGGCTGTTGCTTCTTGAGCCTCGTTGCCGTGTCCCTGCTAGTCCCCTATCTCTGTCCCAAGCGAACACCCACCAGGGGTGAAAGTAGGCTCCTTTCAGACACAACACCTGGGCTGCCAGTGGGCCACAAAGGTCAAACCTCACAGCCTCCTCAGTTTCCCACCATTCTGACTGTTCTGGCAGCCTCATACCTAGGCCACCACGAGCTGGCCCAGGATTTCCCAGGGTGGTCTCTTTCCCACTTGCCCTTTGTGGGGGGTGTACTGTCTCTTCTGATCCTGCCACTCCTTTAAGGGGTCACTTGGTCTGTCTGCCCATGGGACAGTGGCCACACAGACCCACACAGTGCCGTGACTGGGAGTACAGAGTGCCGCCTGCCTGCTTTCTCCTCTACTGCCGCAGCTAGAGGCACCAGTGCCTTCCGACTTCCCAGCAGCCCGTGGGTCTGTGCTGGTGGAATGTTTAGTATTCCCGCTTTCCCTGCTTATGGAGCTGCTGCCCTCAGCCCCCGATGCCCTTCCCGATGCCTGCCTCCCATTCTCCCATCCTTACTCACACAGTGGGCTTTTGGCTGAGACCACAGTTTGCCTGACTGTTTCCCCTTTCCTTTAGCCCTTTGTTCTGGTCTGCCTGGCCATTCCACCTCTCCCCCACCAGCATGTGTTTGAGGCCTGTCTCAGTCACTTTTGCATCACTGAGACATGAAACCCAATATTGGAAACTCAAAGGAGAGATTTATTTTGGTTCATGGTTTTAGTCCATGGTTGGCCGGCGCCAAGGCAGGAAGGCAGAGGAAGCTGCTCATGTCATGGCAGTCAGGCTGCAAAGCACAGAGGATCTGGGGAGGGAGCTAGACCTTCCAGGTCACACTCCGGGGAGGGCCTCTTCCAACCAATCTCTATCTCCTAACAGCAAGTCAGCTGCAATCAGGCATTTTCAAAAGCTCCGCTTGTGAACATGAGTCTTTGCGAGGATGCCTAGATTTAAACCATAACCAGCCTCCCAGCCTCCTGTCCCCCGCGCTCCATGAACCTGACTATGGGAACCTTGTCCAAACCACTGACACAAAAGGGGAGCCAGGAAGTGAATCTGGGGCAGGAATGGAAAGATAATTTAAGGATTTGCAAGTCTTTTATTTTAAACTTTCATAGCTTTCCCTTAGGTTGTGACCTGCCCCGCCCCCCTGCTGGCTGTGCTGGCCCTGCTGTCATCTAGCAGGGTTTCACAGCCATGTTCTGAGAGCATTGTCCTTGAGTTCAGGGCTGGAGCAAGCCATAAAACCCCAGCCTGAGCCTAGTCTCCCTACCTCTCACACCTGTGAAATGAAAGTGCAAAGTGGCAGGCTGGCCACCTGGCGAGGGGATTGTAGCCACACTGTTGTGACTCCAGTGTCACGGGAGAGTGCTGATGCCTGGGTGCACGCCACCAGGGCTCCAACACCTGACTGCTGCACTGCAGAGGTGCATTTGGCCATGACTGCTGGCCTGTGATTGCCATGGCCACAGCCACAAAATAGGGATCAGCACGGAGGCGCTGGCTGCCAGGTGCACTCAGCAACTGTGCTAGGACAGGCAGAGGCCATGTGCAGACCTGACACCTGTCTGCTGTGCTCCTGCCCACACACCCTGCCCCTCACTGTCCCTCGCTGTCCACAGGTCCCTCGCTGGTGTACCATGGCGTGGAGCCTAGTGGTCTCCAAGGTCCCTCCATTTCTCTATGAGCCCTCTTGCTAGAATGTGCTCGAAACCTTACTGATGGGAGAACAGAAGGAATTCCCACACTGGGTGTGTGTGTGTGTGGATGGGGTTGGGGAGGGGAGGGCAGGGCGATATTTGTCTTCCTGCCGTTGTTAGAAATAGCAACTGTTCTCTACCTCCCCTGAGGACAGGACAAAAGGTGATTAATTCCTTCAACACTGAGTTATTGAAGGTCTGTTCAGAGCCAGGCACTTCAGGGACAGCAAGGTTCCTGCTCCCAGATCTAGTGGGGAGATAAGCATACAAATTCGCATACACTTGGGCTGCAAGGGCTGTGGGCTAAGCTGCAGAGCACAGCAAACCCTTCCACCAGGGTGGGGACCAGAACATTGTGCCAGCAGAAGGCTGGTCGGAGTTCTAGCCAGTGTGGGTAGGTGAAGGTGCTTTAAGGGAAGGGTCTGCCCAAGCAGCTGTGAATCATGGGGAATCCCAGGGATTCTGGGAAACAGTAAGGGGACACAGATGGCTATGAAGGAGCCATAAGAAATGAGAACGAGGAGATGCTGGAGCCACCGAGGGGAATTAAAGAAGGAGAGATTAGGCATCTGTGTCTAACGCAGTAGCAGCCACAAGCTATTCAAAGGGGCTCAGGGATGATGAAGGTGCAGGAATTTGTCTTATAGGTGGAGCATCTGTGTATGACTGAGAGATCATCAATAATCTGTATCAAAGACCAAGGGGTGGGAGTGGGGCACGGAGTACTGCACGTGTTGCCGAGCCCGGTCCCCACCTCCAGTCATGGCACCTGCTCTGGCTTCCAAGGGCAGGACTGGGCTGGAGGAAAGGTTGGAAAATCTCCCTCCTGGGGGATCATTAGGATTAAAGATGATACCACCTGGTGTATCCATTTGAGAGTCAGAGGAATGAAAAACACCCTCCCAGCTCCAGAATCCTGATTCCTCCAGGAATTCCTCCCAGCTCCAGAATCCTCCAGGTTCCTGATTCACCAGTGGTACCCCCTGCCCTGAGCCAGGGCCTGTGGGGAGCCCCAGTTTGTCTTGCTCCCTCAGATCTTTTCAGAAGGTTGGCGGGAGCTGCGCTGATCAGACTTTACAGGAACCTGGGGATGTTACAATTTTGTTCTTCTCTTATTGTTCCCAAACCAATCCTATACCTAAAAATACACTGTTCCTGGCAGCCTGGGGCACTTAGCTTCTCTCTCAGGCAGGGGGTTCACATCCTTCATTTGCCTGCAAGCTTCAACCTTGCAGCTTTGGCCGGTTGCTGGGAACTGCCGCCATCCCAGAGTGTCAGCAAGATGCCTCCTGTCCCCAAGGCCCATCTGTCACCTGCAGCAACAGTGATGTCAACCCAAAGCCCGCATGGAGCTCATGGGTTTGCAGTGGGCTCACCATGGGATGCACAGGTCCACACAGGAGGAGCTGTGCCACCTGCAGCTTGTCCTGGAGGGGCTGATGCTGACCTAGGCATAGGCTGCTGTTGGGTTGCAGGACCAGAGGCTGTTGGCAGCCAGCAGGAGGGTTAGAGGGCTCTCTCCTCAGCTTCTCTTCCACTCTCTTGTTGGAGTCGTCTCCACCTGCCTCCGTCTGCCTTCTGTATATATTCTCTGGCTCTCCTTTTTCGCTCACTTAAATCTTTTCCATCTTTCATATCTCAACATGTGGCATCTGTTGCTGTGGGTTGCCTCTGTGTGTGCGTGCGTGCGTGTGTTCATGTGCGTATGTGTATTTTGAGCTGAATTGACAGGGCTGAGTTTTATAGCTGATACTGCCTGGTTCTGGGAAAATAGAGAGGAAGAGAGTGAGGGGCAGGATCTGTGAAGTAGAGAACATTCTGATCTGGGTGTCCTTTTGGATCAATTTAGTTCCCAGGGCTGTGCAACTCTAATTTGGTGGGAGTCCTTGGCACTCGCAGTGGGAAGTGGCTGCCTCATCCCTCGCCTGCAGTTTGCCTTCAGGAACTCAAGGTTCATGAACATTATGCAGAGCTGCAATTACAGCACCCTGAGCTGACGTGAGATTTATGCATCTGGCACCACATTTCCTTCAGGCCCCTGTCTCACTGCTTGTAGTTTTTGAAGCCTCTATGTTTTTGTGGCTGACACTTCTCAAGGAGAAGGTGCAGATTAATAGTCTGTGCTACCTGTCTTCACATGCTCCCAGGATTAAATTGATAACATCTGAAATATTAATTGGGCCTTTATGAAAAGAAAATGAAATACAGCATGATATGGAATGTTCTAGATTTGGAATCATGGGTTTGAATCTCAGGCCTGCTACTGAGATTTGACCTGGGGTGAATCACTGAAGTTCCCTGTACCTGTTTCTCCCCCTGTCTAAAAGGTCAAAGGCTGGCTACACACTCATGTGGGGAGCATCAGCCTAGAGAGCTGGGCAAAAGCACCACCAGGCCTGGTGTGGACAGGGGGGTTGGTGAGTGTTTAGCGTCCGTGCTTCTTTGCCATGCTCACCATGAACACCCAAACCTTTTCTCATGGCCTGGTGTGTGGCTTATACCTGTTGCTGGCATCTACCAAGGCACTTGACCCTGTTTGCATGGGGTCTCTGAGGCCTTCGCCGGCCATTTCCATTGCCCCTTCCTGGCAGGTGATCAGAACTCTCCCTGGGGCCCTCCCTTCCCGATCTTCCACCCACCCCACACCCACAAGCCCCACTCCTGGTGTTTCTCATGAATACAGTCAGGAATAGGAGAGTGGTTTGTGCCATGTTAATGGGAATCCAGGGGCTGCGGGCGCCTCCTGCCCTCTCCAGCACAGACTGGCCAGTTCCTCAGCCCAGACCCAGGCTGTGGAAGCTTATTGCTGACACTCAGGGCCAGGCCACTCAGCCCGCTCTCAGACAGGCAGACAGAGTGGGCAGCCCCATGGCAGCTGCGTGGCCACAGGAGGTGGCAGGTCCTCCCTGGGAGAGTGACAGGAAAAATAATAAGTGCAACTAGTCGTTACAGAGCACTATGCACAGTACACAGTGAGCAAATCTCATCTTATTTAATCCTTACATTTTCCCCAGTTCATTCCCATCTATCCTGTATTCATTTTCAATTGCTGCTATAACAAATTACTATGAATTTAGTGGTTTGAGACCACACGCACTTATTATCTTCTGCTTCTGGAGGGTCAGAAGTTCAAAGTGGGATTTACCCAGTTACAATCCAGGTGTTGACGGGGGCTGCTTTCCTTCCTGGAGGCCCTGGGAGAGATTCCACTTCCTTCCCTTTTTGCAGCTTCCAGAGGGACTCACTCTTCCAGCTTCAAAGCCATCAGATGCCAGCTGAGTTTCTCAGACATGGCCTCTCCTTCCTCACTTTTCCACTTTTAAGGACTCCTGTGATTATACTGTGGCTACCCAGATAGTCTTGGCTAATCTCTCTATTTTAAAATCAGCTAATCAGTGACTTTGATTCTATTTGCATCCTTAATTTCTCTTTGCCATGTAACACATTCCCAGATTCTGGGGATGAAGATGCGAACACTGGGAGGCTTTGTTCTGTCTATTACAATCCTCTGTTTGCAGAGGAGGGCACTGAGGCATGGGCACTAGGTCACAGGCCCAAGGTCATCTGGCTGGTGAATGGCAGGGTTGGGATGGGAACTAGAGCTGGATGACTAAGCAGGAGAAAACGCACCCCACAGGATGGCTCCCAGCCAAGCCCGGAGGGAGAAGAGGTGGTGGGGTACATCCTGTTTGAATCCACACTCACCACCTTCATCCAGGGGGTAGACTGCTGTAGTGAATGGGACTGCAGAGATGGGACCAGTACTTCTTACGTTTGACTCTGTTGAAATCACCCCAGGAGCTTTAAAACAATAGTGTTGCCCAAGTCCCACCTGCAAGACTCTGACTTAATTGCTCTGAGGAGGCACTGTGTATGGGCTTTTTCCAAGCTCCCCAGCTGATTCTGAAGTGCAGCAGAGTGGAGAACCATCGCTCTGAACTAATCACGGCTCCAGCCATGCCCTCTGCCCCAACAATCATGTTCACATTCTTAAGAGCGTTCCTCATACACCGCCTCCTACCCTGGGACCTTGCCCTGCATGGCTGGGTCTCCCCCTGTCCCCTGCGGCGACTCAAAGGCTCCCTGGCGGTGTGCACACAGCACCACATGCTCACAGGGGAACCTGCCGGTTTGGTCGGGGCCCATTCTCCTCTGGGTCTTCCATTTCTTTCTTTCGTGGCTCTCTATAGAACTGACTGGTGCTGATTTCCTCTATGTACATGTTATATTTTTACCAAGGGTCTCTTCTCAAAAATATAAAGAACTAAACACAAAATGTAAAATATTTCAGGGAGTTTACCTTTCGAGTCTGTACATACGGAGGATTGGAGATCAGACTCTGAAGTGGGCTGCCTGGGTTCAAATCCCAGCCCTGCCAGTTCCTGATGGATGTTGTTGGGGGAAGTTATTCTACCTCCTCGTGCATCCATCTCCGCATCTGGAAAGTACTGCCAACATAGGCTTCCTAGGGTTCGGGTGAGAATTAATGGTTTTATAGGTGTAGAGGAAGAGATTAGAACTATCTGGTGTTTCTAGTACTGTGTAGTAACTGTTAGTACTGTATTACTGCACTGCTCTCTGCTCAGTGTCTTCCCTGTGGAGCTCAGTTATCTCAGCACACTGGTTCCTACTTAGTGCCAGGCTAGGGGAGGTGAGATGTCTTCCCTGCCCTCAGCAGCTCAGGGCGGGTTAGGGAGAAGCGTGTTGAGGACAAAGGGAAGGACCCAAATAGATGGGCAGTCCATCATGACGCTGCTTTCAGACTTTGAACCAGAATGCTGTCAGGTAATAAAGGCAGGGTGATCATGACATGGGGCTCAACGGGACCATGAGGTCATGAGTTCTGAATGCTAAGAAAATCTTAGTGGGTTTTATTTCTAACACCCACCCTTGTGAGCTTATGGGTGATAGCACCCCATCAAGGTCCTCAGACTAGTTCTGTGAATTGTGACTTCAGGGAACTTGTGTTAGCATTTGCTGGTGAACACAAAGGCGGGAATGGCATCCCTAGCTCTGCTGCAGATGTCCCGGAGGAGGACAGGAAGGGGGAGGCACGCTGCAAGAGCACTGGCCCTGTCTCCAGCATCCTGGCTCGGCACTTCCCCCTCTCCAGGAGCATCCCAGGAAGCAGCGGGGGTCCACTTCCGGGGCTAGGAAGTGGCACATCATGCACATGACTGCACAGTGACAATGATTAAAAAGGGACACGAAAAGAAAATACGTGGCAGCACAGGTTGGGGGTGGGGTGCTTAAAAACCTGCAAGAATAGGAATGGGAAACGCCTAGGAGGGAGCATGAGTGTTGTGAAGGTGGCTTGGGGTCAGCAGGAAAGGAGAGGCGGATTGGAAGAGTGGCTGGCTGCCTAGCAGAATGTGTCCTGCCCAGCCCCTCCAGCCAAACGACCAGTGGCTCCACTCACACATCATTGACTCCGTTCACCAGCTTGCTCAATGTTGGCCGGTGTCGCTAGCAGCTGTGGGCATCTCTGCCAGCTGTGAGAACAGCTGTGCACCACCCTGGGCCACTTTATGCCCTGGCTTCTTTCCCACCCCTCTTTGGTTGAACACACTTAAAAACAAGATTCCACACTCCTTAGTTCTAACTGTAAAATATGTTGCTCAGAGGACAGAAACTCGGTCTACTGGGAGAGGATGGTGGCGAATGTTTGATAGGCTTGTAGGTTTTCTTGTTTTGAAGAAAACCAACTGTCTCGAGGCAGACAGATGTTGATGAGCATGTTTATTTATGCGGGGTAGACTGTGAGCTAATAATGACACCAGATCATTGCCAAAATGGCAGGTGTCAGTGCTGACCTACAGCTCAGAGGCTTTTGCCATCACAAATACCACTCGGAGCCCACCTCTGTCGGAGCAGCCTGCTGGATGCTGCTGACCTTTTCCAGCTGCAGCCTGGACAGGATCGGTAGCAAAATGTTTGCAGTAGCCTGCGGCTTGCCTGAATGCCCTACTAATCCATCTGTGTGCCCTGCCTGGGGTCTGGAATGTCCCTTTTTATTCCTGGGCTACTGGAGTCTCTGAGATTCTGCACAAAGAAGGAAGCCTCCAGCAGTCGGGTGTGTAGGGCTGAGGTGATTTCTTTTTTGTGAGTGTGAGAAGGTTCCTGCTGTATAGTTCAGGTTGGCCTTGAACTCATTATGGAGTCCAAGCCGGCCTTGAACTCACAGAGATCCTCCTACCTCAGCCTTCCGAGTGCTGGAATTACTGGTGTACACCGCCATGGCCTGCTTGAGGGTATTTCTGAGCCAATTCCCAAGGCCTGGCCAGGGACCAAAGTTCAATGCTTGCATCTGGAGCGGAGATGATATGATGGCACAAAGTTCCATCCTCAACAAAAGGCTCTGGCATAGGCCTCCATGAACCCACAAGAGAGGCCAGAGCCATTCGAAAAAGACCCTCACGGAGTCAGGCAGCCTTTTCCTTCCAGCCAGTAGCTGGCGATGTAGCTAGAGATAAGACCAAGGAAAAGGTCTTAAAGTGCCAGTCGGAGGACATCCTAGCAGGAACCACTGGGATTGTGTGGCCCTGCCTTCTCTTTTAGCAGGTGGGGTTGTGCAAGGGAACCCAGGCTTCCTGGGGAGGAGTCTAATGCCTAGCACTAGCTTGGGGCTTCAGTGAAGGGATGTTTTCATGTCCCGTTGTGTGTGCATGGATAGTATTCTGGGTATTATTTGTGAATTACAGTAGTCTGCAGCTGTTAATTTTCCTAAAACCTGACACGGAGTGGCTGCCCTCTGTGCCCACCCACTGCATCCCTGAGACTGGACTCTCTGTTCCCCCGGGGCCCTGCCTGACCTCTTGCCTTGTAGTCACTGAACATTCGATGGCTCTTACCAGTCCCTTCTCCCTGCACTCATTCAGGTTTTCCTTTCTCAGCTCTGGGGCGGGCCCCTGGGTGGAGGGTAGTGGTTTAGTGGAATACAGACCTTCCCACTGACAAGCGCAGTAACATACACAGTTGTTTGTCTTCCTCTAGCTGAGTGAAGTGGACCTGAGTATAACCCAGTTCTGCCTTACATCACTTCAGGCTAGTTGTTGAAACCTTCCTGCCTCAATTTCCCCAAGTGTAATGCAGAGTGGTATTAGTACCTTCCCTCAGGGTCTCTGTGACCATGAAATGGAATATTGCTCAGGCAGCAGAGGCGCAGGGCATCGTTCCATACGGTGGCCGTCATTACAGTTCTGCCTCACCCTCACTGCCAGGCCCGGTGCGCTGTGGGTGCTGGTAATTGTCCAGTCAAGAAACAAGTGACTGAAGGTCAGGCTGAGTTCTCATCTCCCTGCTCCCAGGGCCCTGGCTCACTCCTCTGCTGGTGCCCAGTGTCTGCCTTCCCGCCGGCTGCTGGGATGTTAGCAGATGGCACGGGCGGTGGGTCTTCGTGCTCAGATCACATATCTCAGGGCATCAGCCCTTAAATTGCGCTCAGGAACTTTTTCCAGGTCCTGCCGCTATTGGCTAGAGATGCCAGCTGTGGGAACAGCTGTGCCTCTTCCCTCGTTCCTCTTCCTCCCCCTGGATTTTTCCTGTCACATTAGCAGGCAAGTGAGCTTAAAAATAAGTGAAAAAAGTTGCGCTTGTTTCAAGTGTAAGATATGCCACTCTCGGGAAGAGATTTCTGTTCTTGCTGTATAATAGATAAGAAATCGAGATCTAGTTAAAGAACTTTTTCAGCAAGCTCTTCTTGCAGGGCGTGGGAGTGGGTGTCCTTTGTCCTCCTGAGAGGGCTAGGGGGAAGATGAATGCCCTGGCTTCGGAGCTGTCAGCGCGGGCTCTCTGGGCCACAGTTTCTCATTGATCTATTTCACTCCAGTGAATGGGTTTTACAGAAGCTGCAGAGAGATTTTTCCCTAATGATTTCGGATAGAAAAGAATAAAAAGCGACTCTAGGGTATCTTGGAAGCTTCACTGTCATTGCAGTTAACGCTTCATTTCAGAATGTAAAGGGCCTTTTCCCATTTTGCCAAGATAACTGGTTCTCTTTAGTTGGGGACGGATAGAGAAAAGGCAGAGGTTTTCTCACTCGTGTGGGGTGAGGATCTTCCACCTCCCAATCGCCCCCAGAACTCCAAAGAGAGGAGGCTGGAGTCCCCTGGGCAACTGTAGCCCAGGGCAGCTCTGGGAGATTTTAATCAGTTTCTTTTTGAACAGGCATCTCCCAGGGACTACTGCAGTCTAGGGAAGGGGCCTGTGTGTAAGGGGCCCCCAGGGCCTCCCTTGGAGGCTGTCTGCATTGTCACTGGTGCCTGGTGGGAGGTGCCAGCACAGGTCTGTGCAGGGAGGGTGATGACAGCTTTCCCCAGGGGTCTGCTTCCTGGCTGCATCATACTCAGCCCGGCTCTGGAGCTCTACATAGGGAACTCTGACAGATGCTGCTCCTGAGAGCTCACCTCCCCCTGACCAACTCTGGCCGCCTGAGCTTGTCTTGTGGTAATCAAGTGGGTGTATTCCAACATCAGTGCAGACACCTGGACCCGGTGGGAGATCAAAAGATGCCCGCCTGTGCCTGAACGGATGGACAAGCGGGAGCTGGCACCTTCTGCAGCTGGGATAGGTGGTCCTCACGATTCCAGGCTGTGCCTGGGTGGGGGCACATGGAGCAAGAAGGCTGCCCTTTGTGTCAGGTGTTTCAGGTGTGCTGCTGATGTCTGACTCGGTAAGAACATGACCAACAAAACTGTCTGTAACAGCAGGGTGAGAACAATGTCTGTGGGGCCAATCAGAGTTTGTTTTCTGTTGCTATAGCTGAATACCACAGGCTGAGTAATTTATAAAGCATAGAGGTTTTTTTATGGTTCTGGAGGCTGGGAGGTCCAAGAGCATGGGACTGATACCTGCTTGTTGCCTGGCGAGGACTTCTTCTGCGTCATCAGTGATAGAGGGGTTGCATGGGGGGATGGAGCAAGCACATGAGCTTCCTCTTTGTATAAAGCCTCCTATGCGATTGTGGGAGCCTCACCTTTGTGACCTCATCTAATCCTAATCCTCTCCCCAAGATCCCACCTCCAAATACCTTCAGTGAGAATTTGGGAATTTAATTCCCAACACATGAGCTCTTAGGTGACACAGTCAAACCATAGCAAAGCCCAAAACAGTAAAATCAAAGAGCCTCATGTTTGTGCAAAGTTCCTCATTTCTACAAGGGGTGATCAAAAATATGGTATATGTCTAAATTTAAAACATTATTACAGCAAAAGACACATTACCATTAATCTCCCTCAAAATATTTTTCCTCACTTCGAACACTTATCCCATTGTTCTGGCCACTTCCTGAAGCAGTTCTGGAGGTTCTCTTTTGTGGATGTCTTTACCAGGTGTGATAAAAAAATGTGGTGAATGCTTCCCCCAAGTGTCCTTCAGCAGAAAGGCAGGTTCATAAACAAATGATAGCGTGTCCTCATCCTGCTTACTCACCAGATCTGGCACTGTTCGACCTCTGGCTCTTTCGCAAAGTCAAAATGGCAATGAAGGGTGAATGTCTGGAACTGATTCAGGATTGAGGCAGCCACACAGCACAGTTAAAGACACAGAAGAGGAATGTGAAAGCTACTTCCAGGACGTTCAAGGTGGTTTTGTGTCCAGCTGCAGAGCTAATCTCAGGGACTCTCTCAGGTTCTGTGTCTTGCTGTCTGATTCCTTTGAGGTGAAGTTACCAGGCCGAGCAGGCAGCTCCAGGCCACAGCTGGCTTGCTATTGACCACAGGGCACAGGTCTCCCTACCCCAGGACACGTGCATGTTCAGCAGCGAGCTGGTGGCAGCTCTTTGCTAAGCTCTTCCATCTGCCATGCTGAAGACGGACATTTTCAGCTAAATTCCTGTATGACCCTGCACAGGAGAAGGATGCAATTCCTTGAAGCTTTGTTTTTTGGGCTCAGAGTTATTATGGGCTTCAAAGCAGGTCATCCTGCCCATATTTCTTGGAAGCCCTGGCTACACTCTGGATGGTTCTTGGGAATAATCTACAGAGATGGAAAACAGAGACACCTGGTATCACTGGGCGTCACCTTTCCAGTGACAGAAGCTTGAGCCCTTGACCTAATCACACGTGTCATCTAATCTGTTGGCATCAGTATTTGCTGAGAATGGAGACCCTTGACCGTTTTCATCTCAGATTATTAGTATAAATACTAATACTGTACTAGTATAAATCATTATATAAAGGCTGCTTTGTGCATGTGTATGCAGTACATCTTACATTAAGTACAAATATAATAAATGTTATTGTTGTGTAATTAAATGTTAATTCATCCCAGTGGTCTCATTAGTCTTCCCACAGCATGGTGAGGTGGTAAGAGCTAAGATTTGCCATTAAAGAGGCCAAGATTTGGAGGTATTTTGTTTGTTTGTTTTGGTGGTACTGGGGATCAAACTCAGTGCCTTCATATCGAGTTATCTCCCCAGTCCTTCTTTTAAACTTTGTTAGGTTGCCCAGGCTGGGCTTGAACTTACCATCCTCCTGCCTCAGGCTGCCAGGGTGCTGGGATTATAGGCAGGTGCCACCATACCCTGCTCTCAGATTTGAGTTTTGGCCCACCATGTCCTCTATGTGACCTCTGGCCCCGAAGCCTCAGGCTCCCTGTCTGCAAAGTGGGGAAGTATCCACACTTGCTGGCCAAGCTGTTGTGAGGCGAAGCCTAGATGGCAAAGTGCTTGGCACTGTGGCCTACGTGGCCCTTGGGGAGCACTCTACAGGTGTCAGCTCTTTGCACTGCTGGTAGGATTGCACTGCTTTACACAGCGCTGCCTGCGGCCACTGCTGAGTTAGTAGTGCACGTTGGCCATCAGCTGCACTTGGGGTGTAGCCTCATTAACACCAGACTCTTCTGTGTGGGAAGAGTTTGTTTCCTGCTCTGGCACTGCCACTTTAGTGGGCATAACTCGTGCATCCTGTCCTCATCTCAGGATGGTGTCACACATCGTCAGGCCGTGGAGAGGGCCAGACAGCCAGCGCACGTCAGAATCCAGGGTCCACCTGTTCTCGGCGTCGGTCCTTCCTCCTTTCCTTCTTCCTTCCTACCCTTCTTCCTCTTCTTCCTTCCTTCCTTTCAGGGCAGGTCTGAGGCTTACAGAGGAGTTGTAGGGCTGCCAGTAGGGCCTTGAGCTGGAGCAGGGGAGTGCAGGAGCGGCTCGGGATAGATGCCAGCTTTTCCCAACACACATCCCCCTCCCAGGAGCCCTCCCCAGGCCTCTCCAGTTGACTTCATGTGGCACTGCCAGGGCTGAAAGTTACCTATGGAGGCTGTGGTGATGGAGCTGGGCTTTCCTGTGGTCCTGTTCAGTTCAGAGTCTATGTGAGAATCAGAGCCAGAGCCAGAGAATGCTGGAGGCCTCAGCAGCCATCTCCAGACCATGCTCTTGGTGGACGGATGAAGGATCGGAGGACCGGAGCAGGGAGACTCACCTGGGTCTGTGGAGCTTATTACAAAGACCTGCTCTACACAGAGTGGGGTGCCCCCTGTCCATACGCCTTGTGCTTCTAGAACTCTGGGGCCCTTGAGCACCTACCATAGCTGGGGCTCTGTGTTCCACAGTCAGCACACTCAACAGAAGTTTAGAGGAGCTTACAGAAGTCCAGGCACTAGGAACACATAAAAGAAAGGGCAGCTATGACCCCTGCCCTCTTATTTTTTTTTTCTTTTTTATTTTAAAGACAAAAGAATGGAGACATACGAACCAGAACAAGCCATAAACAATATCAAAAATACAAAATTATACAGAACATAGCAGGGAATTAGCACTGGATGCTGTATGACATAATGTCATCTTCACACTAGTTAACACACAAACATTAAAGGAAAAAGCAAATTATAGAGAAGATAGTAGGGAATCAGCACTGGACGCTGCATAACATAAAGTTATCTTCACTTCTGTTAATACAAAAACGATTGAGGAAATACAAATTATAGAGAACATAGAAGGGAATTAGCTCTGGATGCTGTCCCACATAGTGTTACCTTCACATGTTACTCAGTTCCACAGATGATGGCCCATTTGATCATTCAGTTTTCTCCTCCCTCATCTCCGTTGCCCTACCACTCAATCAGTCATCTTCCCTGTGATAATAATCGTATTCCCGGGTTTATCTATACTCCTGGACTCTCGCCTTGGGAAGAGACCCCTGCCCTCTTAGAACTTCCAGTCTAGTAGTAGGACTGGACAGGGCAGGCAATAGTAAGGGAAGCATCCTCCAAAGTAGTGTAAGTTCAGACAAGGATAAGAATGAAACAGGACAGTGCTGGGGAAGTTGGAGGGAGTAATTAATTAGGGTTGGGGCTTCAAAGGAGACCCTCTGAGATGCTTTTGGCATTGTGAGTTTTTTTTGTTAGTATCATTTCCTTCCCCTGTGTACTACAATATCATCTCCTTAGAAAACTGAGGTTCAGAGACCCTAATTAATTTGCTTAAGATCACACAGCTGGTCAGTGGACTTGAATGCTATTCTGCCTGGCTTCTTAAATCTCATTTTTTCCTGCCATGCTTGGTTGTTTCCTGGAGTTAGGATAACTCCGCTCTAACGTTCATGGGGATGTGGTGACACCAGTGTGAGTGTTAAGGGACGCCAAGGCCCAGTCTGTGCCTTCAACCTTCCTGTTCTCTTCAACCTGCTGCCTGCTCTAGGGGAAGGGATGGTTGGATAATCCACATGCCCTCCCCACCTGTCTTCTGGGATTGGTCTCATTAGCAGTGAGGTGACCCAGAACCCAGGCTAACTGTTTGAGGTCACAGTTTATCTGTGGCTCCTTATGAAGCCAGACAGAGCACCCCCACTGCTACAGACATACTCAGAGACTCAGCTTCCAAATGCCTTTCTCATTTCTGGTTTTATGATTGTTTTGAATCCACCAGCTTCATTTGAAAAACCCCTTCATTCGTCACAAAAACGAGCCATGTAGTCCAAAAGACACAGCCCGCCCTCTGCTGCCTTGTTTCCTGCTGTGATTGACAAGTACCACGGGGATAAGTGTGCCAAGGGCTGTCACGCTGACATTGGCAGGGCTGGGCCTCTCCTAAGGACCCTCCTCGAGTGCTTCTGACCCCAGCTGCTTTATACACAATCAGATACTGAATCATGACTTGTGTCGCCAGCCGCACATTTGTAGCTGGTTTATTGTGAGCTCTTGCAGCCAGACGAGCTGTGGCTTGAGCAGTCTCTGCACGTCCATTTCTCATCCAGTTCAATATTCTGTCTCAGCATCTGTGTGTGATGATGTCTCTGTGTGTTCGGGGTATGCCGTTAGGGTGTCAGCCAGGTGTCAGGCACCCATGGGGAGCACAGAGACGTGTGGGAATACACGTCAGGTTGGCTCTCAACCTGCTCCTGGCTGGGGCTAGGGGGTAGCTCTCTTCAGACTGTTGTTCAGGGCAGACAGAAACATCAGAGAGACCAGGGAGGGGCAAGCATCAGCTATGGGACTGAGCCCGGGAAAAGCCTCCTCTGAAGCTGGGATCTCCGAGGAAAGTGGAGCGGCAATAAGAACTCGGACTCTGTTGTGGTCGCTGCTGAGTATAGAGCTAAGGTACCTTCTAACAGCCGTGCACCCCTTTTGGCTGCAGAGCTCTCCACCTCCACTCATCTCCCCACACCAAGCCTAGGGGGATGGCGTCTCAGCCCACTTCTCCCTGGCACCTCCACCCTTTTCCCCTCTGTGCAGCACCTCACCCCATCTTCACAGCTGGCACAGGAGCCATTTCCAGTCTAAAATGTCCCCCAAGAGTTTCAGTCTGACCTTGTCTTTGCCTGAAGACCTTGTGCTTGTCTTTCCTGCTGCTCCTGGTTGTCCTTAGGATGCAGTTTAGACTCCCCAGTGCAGCAGGTAGGGGCCCCTGGGAGGTGGCCCTGCCCTGCTCTGCAGCCACCCTGTGCCATTTCCTCTGTGGACGCTGGCAGTCACTCTGCAGTCTCCAGGGCCGGCAGCTGCTCTCTGGGCCTTTGCACCTGCCACCCAGCCCTCCCCCTGAGGGCTGTCTTTTGCGGGAAGTTCTCTGACTCCCGTAGGTGCCCACACTGTGCTCCAGGCACACAGATAGCTCTTGCCACACACCTTGAGTGCAGTACACCCCTCTGTTCCTTCCGTCAGTCCTTAGAGGACATCCCAGGTCCAGGTCCCTCAGACGCCCCAGCCTTACACAGCTTCTAACAGGAGGCAGGGCTTGGGGACACTGGCAAGTGAGTGAATGATATAGAGCCCCACATTCAGACATTCACTCAGGAGGTCCTGGGACTGAAGCTCCATTTCTGAAGAGGCCTTCTCTCCATCTTGCGATCTGGAGGTGAGGGACAAGACCCTATCAATGTGGAGGTGGCTCTGTTATGTGGCCTGTGTGTACTCCTAGGTTTATCAGGTGCTTCCTTTCAGATGTCAGCCTACTGATGGTAACCAGATTCTTTTCACAGAAGCGGTCGGGGTAGGGGCTTCTCAGACAACGTAAAGCAACCCAAGGCCAGAACTCCAGTTTTTGCTTAGCCAAAAGTTGCATAAATGCAGCTTAAATAAAACTACAGATGTTGGGATTTGGGCATTGCCGTCCTCTGTCTCCCTGTGTAGGTATTGTTATGGCTTAGATGTAAAATGTCCCCCAAAGGTTTCAAGTGTTTGGAAGGGAAGCAGATCATGGGGTGCTGTACACACTGAGGAGTCCAAGGCTGACTATGCTTTCAGAGGTGGGTCTGGGCAAAAAGGCGGCCTCTGAGGCATGACCTGCATGGAGCTTCGAGTTCTTGTCCCCGGCTCCCTTCTTTCTCCTCTCTGGCTGCCGTGGGTCAAGCAGCTGTCCTCCACCTTACCTTTCCCCGTGCTGTTTCGGCCTTGGAGCCAGCTACCCATGAGCTGAATGCTCTGAAAACTGTCAGCCAAAGTAAACCTCTTCTTAAAGTTGCAGGTTGTTGGGTGTTTTGTCTCATTGACAGGAAAGCTGATTAATGTACATGTCATTCTCTCACAGAGCTCACTGAGTAGTAGTCCAGATAATGCTCTGTGAAAAATGTGAATGACCTACAGTGGTGTCCGTCTCAGGAGTTGCAGCGTAGACTACTTGTGGATCTATCCAGCAGCAGGAACTCCAGCTATGAGCACTAATGGAAGAAATGGGCTTCTTTATTACGAAGAGCACATGCCCTTGGGGCCTGGGTGAGAAAGCACTCTCTAGAGGTCAGTGAAGCAAGTTTCTCTGCCTTCTCAGAGCAGGACTAGCCAACATTCAACAGGCCTTCCTCGGGTCCAATGCTGTACTCACAGCGGACATCACTAATCTATCCCATATTTTTTTCCTAGAGGAGCTCAGAGTGTTTCCTCCCTCCTGTGCCACCTCAGTCAATGCCAGATGCTCAGCCTGAGGCAGACTCTGCTCTTGTGAGTCTGGCTCAAACCTGATTAATACTCATATTCCTTGTGGGCATCAGTATAGCTGAACAATCCAATTCAGAGGGAGGCTGGAAAGGCAATAGACAACAAGGAGATATAGTCCACCCACCACAGTCCAAATCTTTTGGAGCCATTTACAGGAAGGGTCTCAGGGCAGCTTTCCTGCTTGACCCTGAGCTCTTCCAGGGTTGGCCTCCTTGTTTTCACTCAAGTGTTCATTAAACACGTGTTATTGAGACAGGGACACAGAAACGAGAGGGCTTCTGCCCACGGGCAGCTGGCAGTCTCAGCCAGGACAGACGGCAGCAGGCAATGGTACAAGTCCCCATGACAGGTATCCAAGGAGCTCAGGACAGAGCCAGTCAGGGTGCATAGGCACTGACTCAGCACAGAGTGAAGGCAGTGCTGAGCGAGCAGAGGGAGCAGTGTGCACAGAGGCTGTGGTCAGGGAGGAGATGGCAGCGCCTGAGGGCTGCTGTGGAGGGTGAGGGGGCTGCTGGACCAGAGGGCCAGGGAATATGATGGGTAGAACCATTGGCTCTGGGACTCCACCTCAGGACAGTGCCCGGCACATCTGAGGGGTGGGTACAGCCCTGAGGAGTGAAGGGACCCATGAAGGGAAGGACCAAAGGTGAGGGACCAGTGGGTGGTCCCTGTCTGGAGTGGGTCCACCTCACCCCAACCTTGGGAATCTTAGCTAAGGCTTAACCAAGTCAGTGAACCAAAGCCCTGAACTTTCTTAGGGTATTTCACTGCAGGCACTTCGTGGTGGGCTTCTGCCCTTTAGTTTTCTGTCCCAAAAAGTGGATAATTGTTCTCAGCATCTTGAATCAAGATCTAGTGTTGCTTTGTTGTGTTATACTTTTTTTTTAAGCTAAGGGTTATTTTTTTAGAATTTTGAAACAGGGTCTCACGGCATTATCCAGGCTGGGTTTGAACTTGTGATCCTCCTGCTTCAGCCTCCTAGAGTGCTCGGATTACAGGCCAGCACCACCATGTCCAGGTCTGTTATATATTACTAGCCAAATGTGGTGGTGTACACCTATAGTCTCAGCACTGTGGGAGGCTGAAGCAGGAGGATCAGAAGTTTGAGCACACCCTAGGCAACTCAGCAACTTAGTGAAAACTTGTCTCAAAAAACAAAACAAAACCAACTAAACAAACAAAAATTAAAAGGGTTGGGATGGAGCTCAGTGTGAAGGCCCTAGGTTCTATTCCAAGTACTAAAAACAGTATTGCTAATTATTTATTGCTGATTGGAGGTTTACATTAATAATGCTCACTAGTGGCAGTCCTTTTACGTGGTTTATAAGTTTTAACTGGGTCTGTGGTCTCCAGACCCAGTGGCTTTGTCTCTAGGCTATAGTGGGGTCTGCCACCCTCACTGGTCACTTCCGTCCTCTCATCTCCCTCACAGCCCTCCTCGTGCCCCGCATTTGCTTTAAAAGTGCGGGAATGAAAAAAATCCATCGCTGACTTTCAATATCAGCTTCTTGTAGACATCTGGGTTCTCTGGGTTCTCGCCTGGCGGAGATGCTGGGTGAGGGACCCTGGGCCTTCGAGGAGGCACGGAGACACACCCAGGGCCTGTATTCACCACGCCTCTCCTTTGCAGCTCTCCAGCCTCGCCTTCCTTGGTTTGCATGTCTGACACCTCACTTGGCACATGATTTATTACAGCTTTTAAATAGCCCTTTCTTTCTGGATTGAACTGTCTGTATCCATTTAGTGGAAACATAGGCTTCTGGGTGTTTATAGTGAGCGTGTTCCTGAGTGCAACGATTTGGGGCTAGGCAATTCCTGCTCTTCGTGTAGGCCCAAAGCCCACGACCTGGAGAGCTCCCTTTTATCTGGCTGGGAAGTGTGAAAGGCAGGAAGGTCACTGCAGAAGTCAGCCCTGGCCTGGGTAAAGGAGGCTGGGGGTGTAGAGAATTTTTTGCTGTGTTTTGGCAACAACTCTAGGAATAAGGAAAGGACAGTTCCACTGAAGGGCCCGGGAAGGGCTTTGGAGACCATTGCCTGCCCTTGAGGTGGGCTTTGTTCCCTGGTGGCCAGCCCCAGTTCTGAGAGGAACCTCCCCAGCTTCTCTCCCTCTGCCTTCCTCAACGTTTGACAATCTCTCTACCCAAATCCTCTTGCTATAGTTAGAGTCTCTTAGGGACCAGTGAAACTGGAGTAAGGGATGGCTACAAGACATGCAAATTCCACTTTCTTTTACAGGGAAACACGTTCCCTGGACATTGCTGAATAAACTCATCAGCTTGTTATCACCACCCTGGGATTATGCTTGGTGAGGGGAGTTGCAGGAATTCTGTGAAAATCCTCCCTCCCTGGGTGGGGAGCACAGTCCTACTGCTTTCCTGTGGAGCATTCTAGTTCCTATTGTTACCCTGTATTTATAGACTGGGCGCTGCTAAGAGCCCACCTCCTTCTGTCACGGGCTGAATGGATGTTTAATGCAATCCCAGGAGAGGGAAGAGGATTTGGTGTGGTTGTTGGAGCAGAGTAGAGAGAGGAACTCAGGGAATGAACCACCCCGGGGTGCTGCATGAGTCACCTGACCCTCTGCAAAGGGACACCCATTAGCAGCGTCAAGGTCCTTTGTTCCTTTCCAGGATTCCCATGGTGAGCCCCCATTTTGCCGCAACAGTAACAGGATTTATGCTTCCACCCACTCTCAATTCTGAAACTTCAGCGGCTTGGCCTCCACTGTTCATGCAATGGGTGTCATCTGCCACTCTAGCTTGGCTTTTCCCTTCAGTCCCATGGTTTCATTTGCTATCTTTCTGGCCCTGTGGCCATTACAGACAGATTGGCAAATAAGGGGCCTTTTGAGGGGCTCGCGCGTAGTGCTCAAAGGAATGTGAGTCAGCTCTGGGAGTAGGCTGGGCTTTCTCCACAAATTCATGTAAGCAGCAGAGAGATGTAAATAATCCTCAAGTTATTAGGACCCTGTTTGGCCCCAGAGGAACACAATTGTCAGGAAGCCTGTGTACTTTAAGCCACAGGAGAGGCTTGGAGCCCCCTCAAGCAGGAGGGAGCCTCACACTATTTACGGTATTAACATCAGAGCTCTTGGTTCTTTGAGACTCCTTTAAGAAATGTGTGAGAGCCCTGTCCTTTACACAGTGGCAACTGGACTTATCCCCATCCTGCCTGCCTGTCCTCCCCACCCTCTGTTCTCAGTGCCGTCACTATTGGTTTTAACCAGCCTTGTGATAATTGCTTAATGGCCAGTTTGCAGGGCTCCTGGAAGGTCCCCACTTGTTTGTTCAGGGCCACAGGCAGACATCTGTGGAACCCTCCCTGTGCACCTGCCCAAGATTAGACCAGACCTGGCCCCTGCTCCTCAAAAACCCTCGGGGTAGAACGAGAGGTCTGTTTGTGTTTGTTTGTTGGTGGTAAAACACATGTAATGCAAAACTTAGCATCTTCACTGTTTCTAAGTGCTGTCCAGTTGTGTTAAGTACGTGCGTGGATGATCTCCAGAAAGCTTTTCAGCTTGCAAAACTCTATAGTCATTAAACAGCATCTCACCTCCTCATCTCCACTCTCCCAGCCCTGGCAGCTACCAATACCACTGTGTCTAGGAATTTCCCTTCGGCAGGTGCCTCGTAAAAGTAGAACCACGCAGTATTGGTCATTTTGTTCATCTTATTTCACTGAGCATAATGTACCCGAGGTTCATGCATGTTATAGTGTATGTGTCAGAATTTCTTTCCTTTTCATGACTGAGTAATACAGCTGTTTTGGTTACTTTTTTCTCGTTGCTGAGACAAAATACCCAATGCCCAAAATGAAGGAAGGAAAGGTTTATTTAGTTTACAGTTTGTGGAGATTTTAGTCCATACTTGGCTGGTTTTGAGGCAGAGTGGCACATGGCAGAGGGCAAACTGTTCATGGCAGCAGAGCACAGCAAAAACAACCAGCAAAAGGGAAGAATGGCTGCAAGCAGCCTCTTCTCTTTTCTTACATTGTAAACAGCCTACCCCCATCCAGGGGGCGTGTAGCTCTCACACAATCTCCATGTCTTTATTTTTTACAGGCTCAGGATGTATATAAAGTAAGTACTCTGGCTTTCTGCTGAATCACTCAGTTAAACCTCTAGATTTCCCAAGTTGACACAATGTATCAACCATAACATTTCACCCCTTGTCAACTTGGGAATCAGACACATTTTCTTAAACCAATTTTTAGATATAAAGACATGTTTATATTAGAACCATAACATTTTGCCCCATACAAACGAAAATTAAACACTTTCAACATTTAAAGGCACAAAATAAACATTACCATTTTAAAAAGCACCAACAGAGCATTGGGACCAAAGCAGTTTTAAAATTCAGCAGGGCTAACATTGTGTCCTGTAATTTTATATCCAGCATCTGAAGCAACATGTTTGTGAGCTCCAAAGAGCTTGTATTAGTCCACTCCTATGGCATTTTTGGTGGTTATAGCCTCCATGGCTTTTTTCTTAGGCCCATTTTGTTTTTTCCTTGCAGCTTTTCTCAGCTGATCCATGTTTTTGGCTTTTTTAAAATTTTGAGGTCTCCCGTGTACCTTTTGCTTTATATTTACAGCCTCATATATTGTCCTCTGAGAGGCACACTGCTTGGCCTCTCAGGCCTTTTGAAATCTGTGTGGAAGCCTCTTTAACCTCAGAACTCTTGTATTTTTTTTGTACCTAAAGCCAGAGCCACGTGGATGATGCCAGGGTTTGCTGCCACCTGGAGCAGTAGCCAAACTTTTTTTTTTTTTGGCCATAGGGGTAGAGTGCCTGGATCGCTGGGCACATTGAATCTAATTTTGAGGAGCAAATTTTTTATGCTGCCTCTATTTTGGAACCTGGTGTGGCCGCCGCCGCCATTTTAGAACATGGCATTTTTTGGCTTCCTTCTCAGCAATAGAGAGCTCTTTAGCCTTATCTTTGCAATCCACAGTTTTACTGGAACTTTTTTTTTGGCCAAACTCACAACATTTTAAATCATCCTGCTGGGCTCTTTGTTTTTGATTGTCAGTATAAATCTGGCTAAAAGCGCCCATTAATAACCATGTCATTGTCCCAACATTAGACTGTCTTGAAATTTTTTTTGCCAGATTAATCACTTTGCTGTCACTCTTAATCTCAGTCTTAGGCAAAGTCTCTGGACACGAACAAAATGTAGACAAACTTTTTGTTAAGCCATAACATATATCATCTGGAGCCCAACAACCAATGTAGTCTTTTTTCCCCACAGAAACCTCCTGAACCTGGTCTTTAATGGCAGGATTTTTATCAGCCTTTTGGTCTTCCAAGCTTTGACCAGACATCTCCAAACCTTTTAAAACTCTTTTTACAAGCAATTTTTAAAGCCTCTTGAACCATATGGTCAGGTATAGTCACAGCAAGACCCCACTCCTGGTACCACATTTTGTTTTGGTTACTTTTTTCTCGTTGCTGAGACAAAATACCCAATGCCCAAAATAAAGAAAGAAAAGGTTTATTTAGCTTACAGTTTGTGGAGATTTTAGTCCATACTTGGCTGGTTTTGAGGCAGAGTGGCACATGGCAGAGGGCAAACTGTTCATGGCAGCAGAGCACAACAAAAACAACCAGCAAAAAGAAAAAATGGCTGCAAGCAGCCTCTTCTCTTTTCTTACATTGTAAACAGCTTACCCCCACCCAGGGGGCGTGTAGCTCTCACACAATCTCCATGTCTTTATTTTTTACAGGCTCAGGATGTATATAAAGTAAGTACTCTGGCTTTCTGCTAAATCACTCAGTTAAACCTCTAGATTTCCCAAGTTGACACAATGTATCAACCATAACAACAGCATTCCATTATATATATTTTTTTCTTTTTTTTTTCATATGTGTCACTTTTTAGTTTTCGCCTGGTACTGGGGATCTGACCCAGGGCCTTGTGCATGCTGGGCAAGTATTCTGCACTGAGCTTTCTCTCTATCTCCTCAGTCCCTATACAGCACACATAATTGAGTTTGCACCTACCTTGTTGCTAGTTTAAATAATGCTGCTGCAAACATGGGTGTATAATCATCTCTCTGAGATTCTGCTTTCAAGGGCAAATGTTCTTAACCTGGGGCCCATGAATTCCCGAGGACTATCAGCAACGAGCAGCACGCTTGCACAACTGCCTCTGGCGGGGTGGGAGGAACAAATTCACAGCTCTTAGCAGTGGGCCCCGCCTGTCTCAAGCCTCTCTGGCAGCAGGTGCAGGGGAGGAGGAGCATGTTATCTATGTCCTGGTCCCAGTCCTAGTTGTGCCAGCTACCACTGGGTGGCTCTCGGTAGTCCAGTTAACTTCTCAGAGCCTTGTCTTCTACTGTGTAAGGTGTGGATAATGACGTCTCCCTAAGAAAGGTGGCAAGTTCAAGTCCAGCAATTTAGTGAGACTCTGTCTCAAAATAAAAAACGAGAAAGTTCTGGGGATGTAGCTCAGTATGAAGGCTCTGGTTCAATCTCCAGGACTTGAAAAAAAAATATTCACAGATAATGATATGGCAAGTTGATGATGTCCCCTGCCGACATATCCAAGTCTTATTCTATGGATTTTCTGCGAAAGGGACACTGTGTAAAATGATGCTAAAATGAGGATCTGGAGATGGAAGGTTATGCTGGATTAGCCAAGTGGGTTCTAATGTGCTCAGAAGCATTGTCATAGAGAGGGAGGCAAACGAAGATCTGACCATAGAAGAAGAAAGAGGAGTTATGATGAGCCAGAGTCTGCAGTGGTAGGAGAAAGGGCTGGGAAACAGGAAGTGGGCATGTCTAGAATCCGGAAAAGGAAACAGATTTCTCCTAGATCCTCCACAAGGAGCCAGCCTGCTGACAGTCTGACTTTAGTCCACTGAGTCAGACCTCTGGCCTCCAGAACTGCAAGACAACAAGTCTGTGTTGTTTTAAGTCATGAATGTTGTGGTCATTTGTTATAGCAGCAATAGAAAACTAATACACACCAGCTCTGGAGCCAGACTGCATGGGTTTGAGCCCCGCAAACCCACTTAGCAGCTGTTGGCCTTGGCAAGTCATTTAACCTCTGCATGCCTGAGTTTCCTCCTCCTTAAAGAACAGGCCCTACCATACAAGGGCAGTTATGAGTAAAGGGTCAATATTGGTGAATATCCTAGGATAGTGTCTGGAACCTGGCAAGAAGTATTATTTGTTAGATAAATTAAATAAATAGCTAGGCCTCCCAGGAGCATGCTCGGCTCCCAGGAGGCTGCCAGATGCTGCTGGCTGGCTGGCTGGTTGGTGGCCCAGGTCTGTCTGCCAGGGTCTGCTGGAAAAGGCAGGGAACATGTATGTGGTGGCTTTCAGGAAGGCAGCCTGTCAGCACCTTTGTCAAAACAAAGCATAGATGTGTGAAGGGACAGTCCTGTTATCTGTGATGCTGAGTGCCCCACCCTGCAAGTTCAGTGGTCTCTGGAACATGAATGGCTGTTATTCCCACACAAGAATCTTGTCAAATAAGTTTGAGCAACTGCGTTTCAAAGCTGACCAGTTTTCTCAGACCATCTCAGAATCGTCAGTGTGCTCATGAACTTGGTGAATCTCTGAGAGGCGTTTCCCAAACATTGAATGAACAACCCTCTTTTTGTGGTGCTTCCTGAAGCCTCATGCTCTGCAGAACTCACCTCAGAGCCCGTCTGTAGGCCTAAGGCTGCCATAGAAGGTGTGTGAAGTCACAGCTGAGAGGGACCCTGGCTGCCTAACCATCTAGAAGATATGACCACTGCTGCTACAGCTGCTGTCTTGCACAGCCCAAACAGTGAGATGATTACGCACAGACACTGCTGGCCCCCACAAGCCCTAGTGTGCCTTCCACTTTGCTCTCCTGGCACATCTAATACCCTGGGGACATTTGTGGGTGCCCTCGCTCTCAGGTCCAAGTCCCATCCAACTCTGCCCCAGCTGCCTGATCTCTACTTCGCAGGCTTGAGGATGTCCCCACAGGCAGACATATTCTACCTATGAGAAGACAGACAGGAGAGAGGCAGTGTAGGGCCTGGAAGCAGGCCTAGCTCTTCTGGGTAAGGGATTCGAGAGTCCCCAATAACCACAGCGTGGTTTTCAAAGTAAGGGTGGCCCTATGGGCCTCTGGCCTCATAGGGTACAGTGTGAAGGAGAAGGGATCAGGCATCGTCCTCAGTGTGAGAGCATGGTAGGAACCCCAGGTGTTGGCTCCAGGGTGGCGGTAGGCAGGGACGCTGACAGGGCAGCAGCTACCTTGGTAGTTGTGGTCTCTGGGTCCATCCCTGGCTTCTCCACAGTGAAAGGAGGACACAGTGTATGTGCCTGACTTCATCACATGTGAGGTGGGCCACCTCTTCCCACAGGGAGCTGGCCCTGCCCTCCATCAGAGCCTGCAGGGAAATGTGCTCCAGGAGCTGGGCCTGAGGACATTTGCCTTGGCTGCATCTCTGGGAACAGGAACAGTTTTTCACAGGGTGGCTTAGTCAGAAGGGGCTACGGAGCCGGCCTCAGGGAGGGGAGCCTTGCTGGGGAACCCTGCTAGCCACACTGTCCTGCAGGGTTTTTGTCACAAAATCCTGGGGCTCCCGAAGACCTGGAAGCTCTACCTAGAAGATCAGAGGGCTGAATATCAGTTTCCCTCCATGAATGGCTATGCCTAAAACATCTCCATTAACTTCAACCAGCAGCTTTCCCCGGGATAGTTCTCTTAAAAAATACTTTATTAGGTTTTTTAAATTACAAAAGCAATATACACCTATGTAAACAAAGAGGTGCATTCTGATTATTAAAGAGAAAAAAAAACAATAGTTTCCTGGATTCCCTCCTGAGTCTCCCAGAAGAACCAACATTCCCCACATGGCGTTCGGCTAGGGGAGATCAACACACCTATGTGCATGTGTGTGTGTGTATACACAGATACACCACTCTGCATGCACAGAGGGGATTTTTTGTTTCTGTGCACTGGATTTGTTTTTTTATAAAAAGAGAAATCACACCATAGCCACTGCACTGCAATTTTCTCTTTTTACATAATGATACATCACAAGCATTTTGTAAGTCAATGTGTATAGATCTGCTTCATTTAAAAAAAAAATAGCTACATCATGTTCTGCAGCATTAGGGTCAAAATTTATTCAATTCTTTCCCCACTGATGTTATTCAGCTTGTTTCCAGGTTTGGTTATTTTTGAGATACTGTCCTGCGTTATAGTACAGGCTGACCTTGAACTCAGTAAGTAGCCAGGGCTGGCCTTGAACTCTTGATCCTCCTGTCTCAGCCTCCTCAGGGCTAGGATTACAGGCAGGAGGCACCACACTCAGGCAGTTTTCTAGGTTTTGATTTGTTTGTTTTGATTATAAATATGCAGTCCTTTTAAAAATACTCATCCCACTAGAATGCCCCTTTCATTTCTTTCTTTAACTTGTGCACATGCTGCTTGAGGGAATTAGGGACATGGTGAACCATTAAGATATTTTTCTTTACAGGCACACTGTAACATCATCTTGTGTCCATCTAGGCAGCCTGTCTTTCTTGCCCTTGTGGCTGTACAGTGACTGAAGGGACCATCTATCCTCAAGAGCCCAGTGTCAGGCAGACAGGAAGCCTCTGCCAAAGTGGCTCAGATAGGGGCTGGAGGTACAGCTCAGTGGGGTAAGTGCTTGCCGCTAAGCACTAAGGCCCTGAGTTCGATCCCCGGTCCCGGAAGAAAAAAAAAAAAAAACAAAAAAAAGTGGCTCAGATGATTGCCCAAGAGAGATAGATGCTTAATACATGAAGAGTATGGGCTCTGGGTTCAAATCCTGTCCCTACCACTTATTTGCTCTAAGGACTGGGGGAAGTGAATTCATTTGTAGATAACAGACAATAACTAATACTTTTCTTATGGGTCTGCTGTGAGGACCAATAGGGTTAATATAATCCAAACACAGGGAAACAGAAGGAATAAGCTGGGCAAAATAACCTGTTTACAGGTTCTACAGCCATCTGAAGAAGGGAGGGGAAGGCTTCAGACATAAAGAAATGATGGGGAGATAGAAATGCCAGCTGCCCTGATTTGATCAGTACACATTGTTTATGTATATTAAACTGCAGCCCATAGCTATGTGCAGTTATTATATGTTAATTAAAAAGAAAACATTAAAGAAAAGAAAAGCACTTTCCAAATGGCCATCCTCCCCCTGGTGGACCCTGAAGTGGGGTCCGGAAGATCTCCCCTGAAGGTGATGTTTTAGCTGGTCCCTGAGGAGCAGTCACAGGGTGCTCTGGTCAGTTGCGGGGTGGGACAGACATTCCCCCTTGTCCTGGACCCCGTTCTTCAGCTCCCTGGGCTGTTTCCACATCCCTTACCTCTATTTTCAGTGGCTACAAACCCCCTGAAGCCAGGGTTGAAGAGAACCCCCACCCTGCACCCTGCTCCTGCTTGGGAAGGGGGGGTGGAGTTAGCCTTATCGGGGTCCCTCCAGAGAGTTCTGCGAGTTCTTAGAAAAGACTGCGCCCCTCTTGGCAGCTGCTCTGATGCCAAATGACTCTTTCTGCTCAATTCCCCACCTTCATCCTAAACTTAGTGAGGCCTGTAGCCATCAGGTCACTTCCTGTTCCCTTCATTCCCCAAAGGACCTGGGATCCAGTGCCCCAGGTTAGCCAGCTTTTCTGGGGGTCTGGAGCAACAGGAAGGGGCCATGTGGTGGCACAGCAAATAAACAACACTGAATTTTGCATTTTGTTCATGAAAGTAATGTGTCCATTCCTGTCCCTTGGGATAGTCAGTACCAGCCAGTTCTATGTGGGCTCCAGACACCGTCCCAGCACGGGACTGGCCAGGGCACCTATTGGTTGTGGCCTTCAGATCCCAAAGCCTATCACACACACACACACACACACACACACACACACACACACACCCCTCCCCGGGCTCTTCCTGGTCTCTTTAGGCAGATAAGTTAAGCTGTGTGAGTCTCCTCCAAACCCCGTCCAGCTTTACCTAAGTGGCGTCTTGTTCATTAGCAAACATTCTTAGGAGGGCAGATGGGCTCCTGGCTGAGATTTCTCGTCCGGGTCAGGACTCCACCCTAGATGGCCCTAGAGATCTAGTCACTGGGGTGCGGGGACCAGGAAGCAGAGAAAGATGCTACATGGCTGTTCTTTCCATGGAAATGGGAGCAATTGTCCTAGCCCCACACAAAGACCAATCTCCGTGGCTCATTTCAGTCAAACGTGGCTTCCCAGTGTGGTGCACACGCAGAATGGAACCGTGGCCCATTTTAATTGTATATTGATCCTGTGGTCCGTGAAGATTCTTCTGAGAATGAGCATCCACATGGGGAGAGGGAGTCTTTTGACTAAAACAGGGAAGTCCACCCTGCCTACTCCCCAACACAGCAGGTTGGCAGGCTGGCAGCGAACAGGCATGAGGCTGGAACCCGTGGAGTGCCGCCCAGCTTGTGCAGCTGATTCTCGCTCTCTGGGTTTAGCTTTTTATCCACAGAATGGATGTGCGATTACTTCAATTGAGGAAGCTTGTGAGGTTGTACATTGGAGTGGAAAGACACTTGGCCTGGCCTAGACTCTGGCTTCTGGGTAATTTTGACACAAGGATGCTACTATGGACTGAATTGTGTCTCCTCAAATTCATACGTCAATTGCTTTTTTTTTTTTTTTTGACAGTGTCTCATTATGTAATCCAGGCTGGCTTTAAACTTCCTGTATGCAGCAGTTCTCCTGCCTCAGCCTCCCCTAGGATTATTGGTGTGTGCCACCAATCCACTTCTATGTCAGTTCCCTAACTCCTAATGCAACTATGTCTGGAGACAGGAACTTTGGAGCTAATTAAGTTTAAATAAGGTCAAGAGTGCATAGTCCAATAGGACTGTGGCCTTACAAGAAAAACACCCGCTCCCTCCTTGGGAGCGCACAGCAAGAAGGCGGCTGTCCACAAGCCAGGAAGAGGGCTCCCCCAGAACCCCGCTGTGCTGGCACGTGGGTCCTACCCTTGCAGCCTCCAGAATTGTGAGAAAATTAATTTCTGTTGTTTTTCACTCAGAGTATGGCTTTTGGTATGGCAGCTGCACAGGCTAACACAGACATGTGTCCAGCCTGTGGGCACTGTCTTTAGGCAGTGGTAACAGGGTGCCCAGGGCCTGCTGTGGCTAGGCCTGTGGTCTCCCTGCCCTTCAGTACAGCTCCAGCTGTGGCCACCGGGCCCCAAAGATGGGGCTTTTGCTCCCTCCTTCACCTCCTCGGGCACCATTCCCCATCTCTTCTGACATTTCCCTCCCTCCCTCCTGCTCTCTTCTCTCAAACTCTCCAGGCTCCATCCTGCCTTGGGACTTTCTCAAGTGTGTCCCCTCTGCCTGTAACACACTCCTGTGCAAGGCACTTGCACTCCAGGCTTCCCTCCTCAGGCAGCCAGGCCTTGCTGCCTGTGCATGACAGTGATGTCCACCACCTATGTGTCTCTCATTTCTTTTGCCCTATTCTTTTTCTGTCAGGCATCACTCATTAAAAATTAAATGGTTTGTCTTTTTATTAGCCATTTTCCTTCACTGGAATAAAAGTTCTGTGAGGCTAGGGCCTTGTCTGCTTGTTCTAGAACTTAGCATGGAACTGTTACATAATCAGAACTTAACTCATACCAAATGAGTGAATGAGCTGATCACATAGCTGTGCATGTGGTGGCCTTGAACTAGCCCACAAGCCTTTGATTTCCAGTGCTGGTCCTTATTCCGCATCACCACCAAAAGGGAAGTGGCTCTCCAGTGGTTTTTTAGCTAAAAGGTTCTGTGGAGGGTACAGAGATCTTTCAGTGTTGGGGCCAGAGCAGAGGGAGGCCACTGAATGCTGTTCTCCATCCTTTTCATTAGAAGGTTGACTGTGTCTTCCATGTTGGACTTGCATGAAAAATCTTATTAGAAGAAGTAGTTCTGCAACTAGGAAAAAATGGAAAAAAATAATCTGGACCCACCCCTTCATGCTACAGATGAGAAATGTGAGGTCCAGGAGGAAAAGAGATGTTCGCCCAGGATAGTCAGTGGCAGAATGCTGTATTCCCAATGGTACCAGAGAAATTCATGCCATGTGAGTGAAAAATATCAGCTTCCTCCAATTCCATAATTTGCCTCTCATTCTCTAAGAACAGGGGAAAGGATAAATGATTTGTGGTCACCACTGGTCTCTATCAGTCCCAGATGAATTCCAGGCTCCAAAGTCCCCACAGAGATCATGGGTAAATCTGCCAGGGATACTCAGACCAAAGAGCCATGGTGAGACATCACACATGGCCCAGTGCTACTTGTCCCCGTAGTTAGTTTCAGATGGAGGAATTTCTCCTTAGAAAGACACAGAGGAGGCCGGGCATGTTGGTGTATACATGTAATCCCAGCACTCAGGAGGCTGAGGCAGGAGGATCGTTGTGAGTTCGAGACCAGCCTGGGGTACAAAGTGAACTCAAGGCCAGCCTGAACTGCATAGTGAGTCTCAAAAAGACAAAAAAAGAAAAAAACAGAATGACACAGAGGAAACTGGCAGGGACCCTTTGCTCTGCGAGTCTTATTGATGGTAGAATCATAGATCTTTCTGGCAAGGCCCATAACTTCTCCATCTCTGTTAGAACCACCTTTTTCCTTCAGCCTTTACTTTTCCTTCTTTCTTTTTCTTTTCCCTTCTTTTCTTTATCTAGTCCATCCAGAGCATTTGCTTACTAGAAGTTTTATGTTCACCATTACTGCCGACCGGAAGTTCATTTCATCACTGGTAATCAGCACTTGTCCTCAGGGAAGCCTAATTAGGTATTACAGGACTTTTGATGTTGTTTCCATGGCAACTCCCATAGGAATGGTGCACATGCAGAATATATGCTCCAGAGAGTTTAAATCTGTTTACCTATACAACATATATATTAGTAACATATTTGAAGAAAAATCTGGATTTTTAGAAAATCTGTAGTTTTTTTTTCTCCTTTGCTTTTTTTCTTGAAAATATGTACTTTTTAATGATGGAAATTTTCCCTGAAGTTTTTCTCCCATAGAGATGGAATAGTAGAGAACACAAAAGGTTTTTCTTTTTTCCCCTACTTTCTCTCCTTTAATTTAGAGACATTCTAGTTGTGCAAGAATGAAACTTTTTCAGGTTGGTCAGAAAATGTCCAAGCAGGATCTCCCCTGATAGTTGAGAACATTTTATTAAAAGATTTTGCTTCAATTAAAAACCTGAAAAGCCTCATGCTTTTAGAAACAGAATGAGGGGTAACTAGTGAATCCAGTGAAACAATTCCAAACTTATTTATCCACAAAAGTGGCCAGCTCCTTCGCGATTTCCCTCTGCGGGAGACCTGCAGGGTCTGCAGGGCCCGTGGTCATGTCTCCCCGTCAGGACAGCCTGTCCTAGGCCCTGCAGCTCTCACATGGTGGGCTCCAGAATTTCCAGTTGAACTGGCCTGTCCTGAGGTGACCAGATGGCTCTTCCTAGCTGGCTCCATGGTAAGCTGGTGAATGACAAGCCTCTCTGTGAGTGGTTGTGTTGAGAAGCTGATACAGGAAAATAAATATCCCAACCTGACTGATATCAGACGAGTTCATGTTCTCTAAAACTGAAGAATGAATTTTAGGAACAAAGGAGGTTAAGAGCAGAATATATTTTTTGAGAGAAAGAAAGCTTCTATCCAAGAGGGGGATAGAAGGGGGGCCCGAGTGGGTTACCCCTGACTCTGTCTTTTCCAGGGACTTTTATAGGGAAAAACCATGAGGTGAGGCGGGTCCAAGGTAGGGGAAATGGATAACACTATGGTCCACCAATAAGATTACAGGCATAATTGTCCAGGTAAGACTGAGTGGACTGAGATCAAATGGGGAAGCGAGTCACGTAGCAAGCGGGCATGAATGCAGAGCTGGGCTTTTTCTGTGGGAGGTCAGGCCAGTGACTTTCTGGCTCTTTGAAGGTGGTTGTTACTTATTTATCAGTTTTTGATGTATGTGG